>JASANP010001127.1:0-67500 GCA_030849625.1 Wallacemonas sp. TrypX | reverse complement strand
CGTCATGTGATCGCCTTCGTGCTCCAACATGATAGCCGCCAGCCCGGTCATGGCCGACGGGGAAGGCATGGAACGTCCCCCCTGCTCCGTGCTGCTACTGGCGTTGTGCCGTGCATCCAGCGGGGCGTCAATGTCATCCCGCACGCTCGGCGTCGTGTCCATCTGCGCCAGACGCGGCACACCACCGACCGGGCTGGAGTTCATTGGCCACGCCGACGGCAGCGGCCGCTCAGCCAAGCCCGACTCGCTGTTCCCACCGTCACCACGCTCCCACCCAGCCCCTGCTGTCGATGGGACGCCCACGCCACTTCCTGGCGAAGGGTAGCGCACCCATGGTTCCTCGCTCCGCCTGAGTGACGTCAGTGGTGGCACCACGCGCTCGTCATCTGAGGGGGCGTTGTCAGAGGCGGCAGGTGGCGCTGCTGGCGCTGCGGCGTCGTCCAGCTCTTCCCATTCGTCAGCGGCAACCTTGGAGGGTGGTGCGTCCTGGAGTGTTGGTGCGTCGTCCTCGCTGGCGCTGCTATCCTGCCTCACGTCCAGCGCGGGCTCACTGTCGTCATCCGAGGGGGCGTTGTCAGAGGCGGCAGGTGGCGCTGCTGGCGCTGCGGCGTCGTCCAGCTCTTCCCATTCGTCAGCGGCAACCTTGGAGGGTGGTGCGTCCTGGAGTGTTGGTGCGTCGTCCTCGCTGACGCTGCTATTCTGCCTCACGTCCAGCGCCGGACCGCTGCCGTCCTCAGAACTGTGCGACGACGGTGGCGTGCTCGCGGTTCTAGGTGTGTTTTCCTCGTTCACCACGTCACCACGGAGACGCGAAAAGTTCAGTTGAGGCATGCGCAGACGCTCAGCGTCGCCTGTTGGCTGTGTGTGAGGCACGCTGACTTGAGCCGAGTCCACCAGACCCGACGTGCCACTCGTCGGCGACCCGACACTACTGCTTCGGGACCCGAGACTGCTCGCATTCCGTGGAGCAGGAAGGGGTTCAGCGTCTTCACCGTCGCCACCGTATCTCGGGGTGCGAACGTCGGACGAGTCAGGTTCCGACAGCTCCATCGCAACCTCAGGCTCGCTCTTCGCGGCTTCGGGTTCAGCGGCACGGGAGCTGTCCTTGCTGGATGCTTCGAACTCGTCCTCAGGCTCGCTCTTCGCGGCTTCGGGTTCAGCGGCACGGGAGCTGTCCTTGCTGGATGCTTCGAACTCGTCCTCAGGCTCACTCTTCGCGGCTTCGGGTTCGGCGGCACGGGAGCTGTCCTTGCTGGATGCCTCGAACGCGTCCCCAGGCTCACTCTTCGCGGCTTCGGGTTCAGCAGCACGGGAGCTGTCTTTGCTGGATGCTTCGAACTCGTCCTCAGGCTCACTCTTCGCGGCTTCGGGTTCGGCGGCACGGGAGCTGTCCTTGCTGGATGCCTCGAACGCGTCCTCAGGCTCACTCTTCGCAGCTTCGGGTTCAGCAGCACGGGAGCTGTCCTTGCTGGACGCCTCGAACTCGTCCTCAGGCTCACTCTTCGCGGCTTCGGGTTCGGCGGCACGGGAGCTGTCCTTGCTGGATGCCTCGAACGCGTCCTCAGGCTCGCTCTTCGCAGCCTCGGGTTCGGAGGCACGGGAGCTGTCCTTGCTGGATGCCTCGAACGCGTCCTCAGGCTCGCTCTTCGCAGCCTCGGGTTCGGAGGCACGGGAGCTCTCCTTGCTGGATGCCTCGAACGCGTCCTCAGGCTCGCTCTTCGCGGCTTCGGGTTCGGAGGCACGGGAGCTCTCCTTGCTGGATGCCTCGAACGCGTCCTCAGGCTCGCTCTTCGCAGCCTCGGGTTCGGAGGCACGGGAGCTGTCCTTGCTGGATGCTTCGAACTCGTCCTCAGGCTCGCTCTTCGCAGCCTCGGGTTCGGAGGCACGGGAGCTCTCCTTGCTGGATGCCTCGAACGCGTCCTCAGGCTCGCTCTTCGCAGCCTCGGGTTCGGAGGCACGGGAGCTGTCCTTGCTGGACGCCTCGAACTCGTCCTGAGGCTCACTCTTCGCGGCTTCGGGTTCAGCGGCACGGGAGCTGTCCTTACTGAATATGTCAAGTTCGTCTGGGTGGTTGCTCCCAGCTGTCTGGCCCTGCTGATCGTGGCTGGCGCGACGACTGCTGTCACCCGTTCGTTGTGTTGTGTAGACGTTCGCCGACGACGACGACGACGACGAGAGTGACGCGGATGGTGCTGGTGGTGCCGGCGGCGCCACTGCGTGCTCCTCAGCATGCGCGGCTGCTGTTGTTTCTTCGCCGCGTGACGATGAGGAGGAGGAGGACGTGCGCGCGGATGCCGATGCAGAGGTACTGGCGGTTTCGAAGCTGTCTGACTCGTACGACACGGCGTCCGCGCCGCTTCGCTCACTCGCCGAAGACTCCGAGCGCTTGGCAGAGATGCTCGCGATTGGCGAGGCGGAGGACATAGTCAGGGACGAGCTGGCACTAGAGCTGGATGTGAAACCGTCCTGCAAAAGACTTGGGTTTTCCAGTGCGAGCACCCGCTGGGCGTGCCGACCGCGCCGCTGTGTGCCACGTGGGTGCTTCTTTTTCTGCTTGCGCCGGTGAGGCAGCTGGCTTTCGGACGGCACCGCTTGCGGACTCGTCCCGCGGGAGCTGCCGCTGCACGGGCCGTACACACGCTCCTCCAGCTCCTGCCGGCGCTCCCGGCGCCACTCGGTGTCGTTGTAGTACAGACGCTGGACGAGGTTATGCTGCTGAGACGGTGTCAGTGTGTAGAACGGTGTGGAGGCACGTTGACTGCCCAGACCTCCGCCGTACACACGGGTGAAGGCATAGAGCGGCGCGGCGGGGCCATCACCATAAATAGTCTGTGACGCCGACGCCGCACCACGGGGTCGTGAGGGCTGACGAGCAACCACGACTGCCGACGACGCGCTTGCCCTTGTCGCTGAAGGCGGTGGCAAAGGACGACGAACAGCATTGGTGGTGGCGGGACGCGATGGCCGCGGCGTGGAGCGCACCGCACCAGCTGTCGCGGGACGAGGCGGCCTCTGCGATGGCGAAGAGACAGGACGAGAAGGAGTCCGCGTGGGGCGCTGGAACCTCGCTTCACGTGCGCGTGAGGACGAAGGCGGGCGTGGCGTGCTTGCGGTCACCGTCGCTGCCGCCGCCACCGCCGCAGCCTCCGGTTTCTGTCCACCAGGCCTGGCGATCTGCAGCACACACGAGCCCTCCAGTGGCGGCGCGCCGCGGTGACGATCAGCTGCCAACGGCGCTAGCACAGGCTCAGCCGTTGTGCCTCCCACCACAAGCACCTGCACCTGGGTAGAGGCGACCGGGGCAGGGAGACGGTTCCGGCGAGCGCGGCGACGCTGCTGCTGGCTGGCCTCCGACGCCGCCGCGTTGGGCAACACGGTGGCCGTGAGACCGACGCGGCGGGGGATGCTGCTGTACTCGAACGACAAGGTGCGCCAAAACTGCGTCTCCACGGAAAAAAGGAATGCGGTGAGGGGGTGGCCACTCACGCCCGTATCCTCGTCACCCGCACCGCCCACCAGGAAAAGGCAATCGTGACGGCGCACTTCACCCGCTGAGAAGGCCGCGGAGGCCAGCGGTGGTGGTCGGACGCTGCCGTTCGGCTCGATACGGGTCCAAAGCCGTGTGACGAGGTCCAGCTTGAATAGATCACCCAGCACCTGTTGTGGCTGCCCACTAGCCTCACTCTCGGTCACCGTGCGTTCGTCAGTGCGGCCGCCATACAGGAAGAGAGAGGCGCCTTGCCGCGTGACGGCGTGGTCGTAGCGCGGGCTCGGCACACACGTCCCGTGGCAGTGGCGCTGCTGCCACTCCATTCGGGTGAGGTCAAGGTACAATGCGTGCGCGCAGCTGCACACAACCTCCTCGAAGCCCGGTGATGCGGACGTGGACGCGCGCTTGGAGTGTTTCTTGGCCTGGTTGGACGTCACCGTCGACGAGGTGTTGTCAGGCTCTGCGATCGGTGAAAGGCCCCTACCGCCGATGACAATCATGTAGTTGTCGTGAAAGACAGCGCTGTGGCGCCAGCGGTGTACAATCAACGGGCCAGCGGCTGCCGCCAGTGGAGAAGAGTAACGTCGCGGCGGCGCACTGCCTCCGCCAGCAGTGGCGATCAAATCCTCTTGTGTCGCCTCCACGCGTGTGACGGCACCGTCCTCCAGGTGCACACGCCAGACATCGGCAAAATACCCCACAGCGGCCTCCTCGCTGCTGCCGCCACGATGCCGGGTGCTGGGGACGACACCCCCGTGTCCGGCACCACCGTAGATGTACACGGAGCGGTCCGAGGGGCAGTACACGACGCTGTGGCCGTAACGGCCAGCGGGACCGCCCACGGCGGCCGCGGAGACGTTGGTCGCTGGCCGCTGCGCACCCGCGTCGGTCTGCGCGCTCAGGAATTCAAAGCGGGTCCACACGTGGCCGCCCACCCAGTAAAACGCGGCCCTGTCGCTTGGCTCCCCGCGCCCATCGAGACCGCCAAAGACGAAGTAGCCCTCCGGCTCACAGTGAGTTGTCGTGTGGTAGCACAGCAGTGGGGCGCCTTCGGGGTGCTGCGTCACCGCGTGCACAGCCAGGGGGCCTACCACAGCGGAAGGAGAGAGCGCCTTCTCCGTGAGGCTGGACTGCCACCGTGCACGCGCCACGTCACGCCGTGTCTTCTCCACCGCCGCATCCACATTCAGACTGCCTTGGTACCACTCAATAAACGGAGGGTAGCGGTGGCGGCTCACGCCAGGGAAGAGTGTTGCCATCTGCCCCTCAGATAGCGGCATCACACCAGCCTCGGCAAGACTGTCCGCCATAGCGGCCACTGGCTGAGTGGTGGTAGAGCAGGTCGCCTTGGTCTTGGACCCTTTCGGCGGCGCCGCACGCGAGGGAGAAGAGGCGCTCGTCGCGCCACGCTTTCGCACCTCCACGTACGTGCGTGTTGTGTAGGCATCGCCAAAGAAGAAAAACACGCGCGTCAGCTTGACCTGTGCAGAGGTGCTCTTCGCCCTGCCTCGGCCGCCAGTGAGGGCACGGTACAAAGTCTTTACCGTCTCTGGTGACGTCGCCACCATCTCCTGCGCGGTCTCAGACACAGCGGCGATGACCTCGCTATAGGCATCACCCACGCCGCCACCACTTTTAGCCTGTTCGCGCAGCCGCTGACGGATAAAGTAGTCACTGGGAACGCCTGGCAGCGCCGCTTGTACGTCCTCAGGGGACGGGTCTGTGTAGTCCAGCGGGAACGAGGAGATTTCTACATCCGGTACTGTGCTCGCCGCGCGCTGGACAAGACTGCACCGCAAGGCCCAGAGCCGTGCGCTGGGGCGGTACGAAGTGGGTGATGGCTGCACCGGGGCGATGTCAGGCACCTTCAGCCAGACACCTTCCAGGTCCAGTACCTCGTGCGCATTCACGCGAATCGTGCCGCTGACGGAGGCTTCCATGGGATGTCGTCGGCTCTGGCCGGCCTCGTCATGGGCGGCTGTCACGGAAGGCGAGAGGTCCACCTCCACGTAATTATCCAACGACATGGCGACGTCGTCCGACACGGCGAGCGCCAAGGTAGCAGAGTCCACAGGTTTGCCTGCCTTCTTTTCCAGGCGGCGCGCCGCGCGCTTACGGTGCTTCACCACACGCTCGCGTAGTCTGTCGAAGGCGGCGGGGATTGGGTCGGCGCAGTCGATAGTGTCGTCCCCGTCGCCGCCGCCGCCCGTTGTCGTTCCCAGTGCCACGCAGAGTCTCAGCCGCGACTCGGCAGTGGTGAACCAGAGCGGCAGCCGCGAGGCGACGCCGTCCTGAAGACGCAGCGGCGCGACGGCGCAGTCTGCCTGGTCCAAGTCCTCTTCGGGCCCCGGTGCCCAAGCCTGGAGGATGCTCTTGGCGGAGTCGTGCACACTGTCAGTAAACCACACCTTGGCGTAGCTGGTCGTGCCCGGCAAACCTGCTGACCCTGTCGTTGCCCCAGGCACCGGCTGTGCACGCAGCCGTATCGCGCGCAGCAGAAATACGCATTCAGCTGGGCCGTAGGTGCAGCGCTGGATGGCGCAGGCCATGCGCAGACCACACACCATTGGAGGCGAGGAGGTGTGTTCGCTGTCAGTGAGTGGATTGGCAATCACTGTGCTCTGGACAAGGGACTTTGGCGTCTCGTTGGCGGCCAGCGCGCTGGGGTTGATGACAATCGTTGTGCAGAGAGTACCTTCGAAGCGGGCGAGACCTCGCACGCCGCGAGCGGGGCAGTAAAGACGCGCCATGCTCAACGTGTCAAAGGGAAGCACGTAACAGTCGAGCACGCACGGGCGTGACAGCAGCCCCTGCAGGGCGATCTGCGTCACCAGCGCCGGGAGCACGTTGGCAGTCGTCTTCACACTGGCGGTCAGTCGGACTGCCTCTGAGCACGCAACGATGCTGTCCGTGGCGCGGTTGACCACCACAACGCGGGCCGCCGTGCTGTTCAGCGTGACGAAGGGACTAGCGGCGGCAGCGCCGGAGTTCCCAGACGGCGGGGTTTCACCAGATCCGCACAGCCCGGTTGGCGTGAGTCGGAGGTGGAGAAGATACACGGCGGCGGCGGCAGTGTCCTGCTCGCCACGACCTTGTGCGTCGCTCGACGTCGGCAGCGGCGGTGCCTGGATGGACGTGCGGCGCGCCGCAAAGACAGTGGTTGAGGGCTCAGAGCTGCTTGAGGTCGCAAACCGGTGGTGCACGGCGTACTTGACGTCACCGAGCTCCACAACGTTGGTGGACCACGCGTGCAAGCAATCGTACTCGACAGTGATGGTAGCAGCTTCTTGTGTGGGTGCAGCGACGGTGAGGCATACCCTGGAGCTAGCCAGAGTGAATTGCATGAGCTGCACGGAAGGGAAGTGTCCAGAGTCGGGACGCGCGTTGACAGCTGTACAGACAGCTGGCGCACTGGAGGCGGTATCGGATGGGGAGACGCACCGCACGGAAAGTGTACTCGGTGAGACCTTCTGTGCCTTGTCGCGACTCTGTGTCACCGACACGGGCGTGACGACCACTTCCAACCACGGGGCCATGCCTTCCATGAGCTCAACCGAGCGGAAGTTCAGAACCGCCTCGCGATAGGCGTGAGCGGTGGAGAAGGTGAGTTGCACCACGAGCACGTCGTCGGCACCGCGCAACCACAACAAGCTCGTTGCGCGCCAACCATCTTCAGCGGTGAGGACAGGAACGAGCACGGGCTGTGTGTCTGACCATAGTGTGGAGGTCGCGGCCTGTGTCGTGCTACCGGTGCTCGTTGGCTGGTAGTGCTCCTCGAGGTCACACTTCAGCGAGAGACGCGCTGGTGCCTCAGCCGACCGCACCAGCAAGAAGGGGTTACTCAGCTGGGGCACGATGGCGGCGCGAGAACGTGTGGACGGCACAGTTCGATAGTGTCCCTCCTCCACCGGGGCGTACTCGGTCTCCTGTGCACCCCCAGAGGATTCGTCCGCTTTCGCCGTGGACCACTGCAGTGCCGCGGAAACGATTCGCGACCCGGACACATCGCTTCGTGCATTGAGTCGTACGACTTCTATGAAGACAACGCGACTTTCTGGCGCAGCGCCTTCGAAGAGGTTTTCTGCGCACGGCTGAGGCTGAGCAGGCACTTTAGAGGTTTGTGTCGCTGGGACTGAGTGGGGCGGCTGGGGCTCTGAGACGGGAACGGCCGAGGCGGACGGTAGGGCTGGAGCACCGGCGTCACCGTCTCTGCTGGTGGTAGTGGCGGCCGGCTGCGCACTTGCGTCTGCCGAAGCGGGTGCCAACGAGGCAGGCGTTGACAGCGCGGCGGACACCGGCCGTTTCGGTTGATGCATGAAGATCGGCCGACGCTCCTCCTCCTCTTCTGATTCTTCGGTTTCCTCAGTGTCAAGCTCTTCCTCTTCCTCTTCTTCCTCTTGTTGTTCTTCTTCTGGGTGTGGCGCACTTTCCTGCCGCTGGTCGCCTTCCTCCGCTACCTTTTCCTTTTCTTCATCGATGGGGGGAGTCATCAGGCTGGGCAGCTGTTCCATCTGCACGGTGCTGCGGCGACGGCCCTCTGGTGGCTGCCGGCGTCTGGCGTTGGAGGAAGCGCGTGAGAGTCGCCCACCGCGGTGCGTCGACTCCCCATCACTCATGTCATCACCATTGTCAGCACCGGTCACGACGATGCGTGCGCGGTGGGGCGAAGGTGAGCCGCGCGCGGCCGAGAGGAAGTCAGCCTGTCGGGGCGATGAGGATGTACTGTGGGTGGCCCCCGCGGGATCCACTGTGTGGGTGGCGTCTGCCGTTACCACGACGGGCGTCGTGTCGGGGGGCGATTGCTTCTCCGGCACAGCCAGGCCCTCCGAACTCTCCGCAGGCGTCTGCAACACGGCGCCGTACTCACCCTCCATCTGCAGCGGTGCGAGGTGGGCGTCGGGTGAGTCGAGCGTATCACCGGTGGTCGGCGCGGGGTGCGGTGGCGGTGGTGGCGGGACGGCAGAGGCTGTGTCGTCAACCCACGTGGCTCGCTCACCGAGTGCCCAGCGGAGCTGCACAGAGAATGGGGCCGTCGCCTCCTCATCCTCAGTGCTTACGGTGACGACGTCACCAGCGGCGGTGGTCGGTGCCGTGAGAAGATCCACTGCCGCATACTGGGCGCCGCCCATGATGTCCGGGTTGGCCTCAATGGCCTCGACGCTGGCAAACGCCAGCTCCGTGGTGCGCGTTGGCAGCCGCGGTGCACCTTGCCGTTCAATGGTGAGTGGCGCACTCATGGGAACGTCTACCGTCTGCCACGGGCACCCAGGACCGCCGAGGCGCACGCCGACTTGATGCACACCCTCATCGGTGCTTCCCGCCAACTGGATAGTCACGAAGCGCCCGTAGCTTGACAATCCCACGGCGTCACCGAGTCCGGAGAGCGCGGAGAGGAAAGAAGTGTCATCCATCGCGGGGAGCTACAACTGATGCAATGACGTGCCTGGCTGTGTTGTGTAGGGGCGCGCACAACGCAGCTTCGGGTCGCCCGCGGTTGAGAGTCGCGGGGAGTGCGTAAGGAAAAAACGAGAAAAACACGCAGTGCCGTCTGACGAGTGAGGTCACTGTGAAAGCGCCGAGTCTTCCCCGCTGTTGCCGTTGAGGTTTTCTTTTGTTGTTGTTACTGCCGTCACACGTTGACTGGCGACAGAAGTAACCTTGACTACTACCTCCTCTTCGAGGCTTTTTGTCTTTTTCCTTCCGTATGGGCTCTGCTTACGTCACAGCAGTCTTTTCTACCTCGAAGAAGGTGTTTTGCAAGGCAGGTAATGGAAAGAGTGAAAACCGCAAAGAAAAAAAAAGAAAGGAAGAAACCCGCCAGAGAACTTCGAAGGCAGCGTCAATATAGGTTGCAACTTGACTGATGCGTGCGTGGGCACAACCTTCAAACTATGTACAACGAGGAGTTCCAGCCGTTGCGTGCCAGTCACGACAAGCGAAATAAATAAGCACACGACGTCAGCAGCACGCAGTAGCACCAACACACAGCACACACACACTTGCAGACGCGATGGGACGACAGTCAGAGGGCAGCGCGGAAAAAAAAAAGCGACAACAACAAAATGCCAAGAGCGTGAAAAAAAATTTCGTCTTTACGAACCTGCCGAAAAGAAGTACTGACCTGCTTTTCTAGTATGATTGTCTCGACACAATACGTGCTGTCTCAAAAAGTAGGCGAGCTTCGTAGACGGAGTCGTCACAGCGCGGAAGCACAGGTGGAAACCACGGCAGGCAAGCAGAGAAAACAACACAAAGTAAACCCTATTGGTACTGTCGCCCGCAGGTTACAAAACCCGGAATTAGTCGTGTTGAAGAAGAAGTGTGCAGGACGGAGAGACAGGTAGATTGTATGAGAGTATGGTTGTGCGGGAAGGTGTGTGGGGTGTGTATCGTCAGTCATGTGCACGTGAAAAAGGGCACAACGCTGCGGTGCGTGACCTTGAGCCTCGACAGCTGCGCGCTGCGCGGTTGTGAACCGGTGCACAAACACCGTTCGCTCAGAGCGTTCTGACCTGCACCCGGGAGAGAAACAGGCACCAAAGTCGATGAAGGTACTTCGCTTCTTGGTTGCACAGACACAATTCGGAAAGTGATGAGGTGTGGCAGTCTCATTGTGTGCGCAGACAATGGACGCGAAGTAACCGATGGCACAATCACATTTTTTTTCAGGTTTATCATTTAGCAGTGACACATCAAAACAGAGAGAGTGAGAAAGTCAGTATGTGGTGTCACGAGCAGCCACTTACAGTGCATCTCCACGCGGGCGTGTACTGGGAGGTCGGTCACCGGGCTTGAAGGACGGCGGCAACAGCACCGCGGCACCCGCGCCACCACCAGTCCAGCCCAGCATTCCCGAGTCGCACAGCATGCCGTTCGAGGGGAAGCCCCTCACGTTCGCCTTCTTCACCTCCTCATCCTTAATGACGGCACCGACACAGGCAACCACGACTGTGGCGCCTTCGACGACGTTGGTCGCGGCAGTGACAATGTCGATGGGTGCGCCTGCACCAACGTCAACCTTGAGTCGCTTCAACTTCGTCCCGGCAGCGTCTTCACACGCCGTCACGGTGCCGACTTTGATGTTGCGGTATGCGTCGTCTTCGTCAGCCTCTCCAGCGGCCTGCGCAGGCCGCGCTTCTTCACAAGCCGCACAGGTGACATCCTCGTCTTCATTTTCATACTCACAAGCGGGGCACACCCATGCCATGGCAGCGACTGTGTGTGTGAGAGAGAGAGAGGGCGAGAGTTGTATGTGTGTGAATGCTTGTAGTTCACGACGTGAGCACTGCACCTAGAGAAAACTGAGTTTGACAACAAAGAAACAAAACGGAAAAGAAAGAACGAAAGATGCGGAGGAAGGCAACGGAAAAGCGGCAATGAACACGCACCGAGACCGCTGGTGGTGATCATCTCTCTGGTATCCCCATGAGTGGCGACGCCAGCGCAAAGTGGTGGATTCGAGAGCCTCCCCCCCCCCCCACTTTGCAGTACGTGAAACCTGCAGTAGCTGAGAGTGATATGCGGCTGTTATTGTTGTTGTTTTTTCGCGTAGCTGACCGATGCGTGCGTGTGTGAGAGAAAGTAGCTGAACGTGTGTGGGAAGGTGTTTTTTCTATGTCTGTTATGTCTGTGAACAGTGAGCGCAGCACAATAAATGGCTGCAAAGGAGAGGGAAAAAAAAAAAGAAAGGCCATCAGGCTCCCCTCTCAATAAGGCGTCTTCTCCCCCTCACTCTCTCTCTTCTTGCAGACTTGTGTTCACTCTGGTGGTGCGTGCCCTCGTTCGCGTCTACAAGTAGCCCTCGTTGAAGCCGATGGACACCTCTTGCCGCCCGACGGCGTGGCTTTCGTAGAGTGTGCGCAAGGCACGGTTCTCACGGCGTTCGCGGCCCATTGTCGTCATGCGGCCATGCCCCGGCAGAACAACGGTGTTGTCGGGGTAATCCTCCAAAGACAGCAAACTCTCCGCTAAGCGTTCGCCGCTACCCCACGGCAAGTCCACACGGCCGACCTTGTTGTAGAAGAGCAAATCCCCCGTGAAGAGAAGTCGCTCCCGCGGGAGACTCAGCATCGTGTGACCGGGCGAATGACCTGGCGTGAAGTGGTAGAAAAGCAGGTTGTGATTTCCGAATTCCCAAAATGAGGTCGAGCGGTTCGTCGCGCTAGTGAGAAGGAAGTCCTTGTGACGAATCAGTGCCGGAGCGAGGTCACGGTCAGTTTGACTTTCCCTGCCTTCTTCGCCATCACGCCCGCGCTTGGACGTGCCGAGGGGAGACCGTTGCGCATCGCGCGCCTCCTGCTCACGCGCCTGGCGAGTCTTGTGCTGCTGCTGCAGGAGGCGTTCACGCTGCTGCAGCTGGTGGGCGTACGTGTAGTAGCTGTAAGCGCTGTTTTGGAGGAGCGGCAGAGGCTGAATGAGTTCCTCGGTGCGCCCGTAGCGCTCACAAGCCCGGGGGTAGGCGTCCACCCAGCACTGCTCCGCCGGGTTCCACATGATGCCCAGTCGGCACTTCATGTGGCGCTCGAACATGGCGAGGAAGGTGTTGAGGCCAATTAGATTATCCACGTGGCAGTGAGTGAGAAAGATGTGTGTTGGCGTGAGTCCCGAAGAGGAGACGAACGTGATCCAGTCATCCGGCCAGTCGTCGGACGCATCGACGAAAATGCACTGCTGTGTTTCCTTATTCACCAGAAGAAACTGGTTGTTGCCAAAACCATTGCAGTAGTTCCGACCTGCCACCATGACATGCGCAGTCTCGTGGAGGACGGTGATGGGCCGCACGGCGAGGCGGGCAATGCGTGGCACACCCTGCGGCGTCCGGTCGTTGCCGAACTTTGTCAAGTGCTCATTGCGATTGACCTGGTTAGTCAGGGACGTCAGATTTGGCTGGAATGTGCACGCCAGCGCGCGCGTGTGCGCAGTAACACGTAGCCATGTGTTGTTTCTCATAGGTGTGTGTGTGTGTGTGTGTGTGTGTGTGGAGGGGGGAAGGCTGTGGGGTGCGTCGCCGCCAGCTGCGTGCCAAGTCTCGGAATCGAAGTGAACAATGGCCGTACTTCCCAGGCGTGGAGAAATGAAAAGATGTCGGCAATAAGAACCAAGAATGAGAAGAGGGACAGAGAGAGAGTCAAGTGAGTGGATGCCCCTGAGTGAACACAACGCACACGCAGAAAACACACACAGAGAAAAAAAAGGAGACGCCCATGGGGAGTTCTACCTTTACGTTCTCCTTGTGGTTTTGGCAGAACGGGGAGCTTCATGCGGTCGGTGCGCTTGTCGTCTACGCGCGGTCTGAGTACTCCAACGCGAAACAAACTGCCGAGGAGGGGGACGACAGTCACAGGCACGTATTTTTTTTTTTTGTTTAAAGCAGCATGTCAGTCACAGTGACTGGAGTGGCAACGACCAATCGATTCCGCAGCAGACGGGTCCATCAGCTAAAGACGGATCAGAAAGATAGTTGCCCTTTAGATTTACTTTGTCCACAGTAACCGGCAACGGGGACAGTGCCTTTCTCTCACTTGCCTCCCTTGAATAGCTGCGCACACAAATATAATGAAGACCGAAGCAGAGACGAGATAGCGAAAGCACACAGAGAGAAACGTTCGACACGATGACGTCGGGAGGAAGACGTGAAGCGCATGCCGTGGTATGAGCCCGCACCACAGGGCAGAAAGTGAGTGGCCAACTGGCTAGCAACAAGAAGAAAGACAAGAAAAAAAAAAGTTGGAAGCTGTGCGTTTCCGTGCGGCAGCCAAACAGAGCGCCAGAGGGGAAAAACAAACCACACCCAATGTGTGATAGGTCGCGCTATGCGGAAGACAGTCTGTTGCTACCAGACGTGCTGGGATAATGTTGTGAGCTGCGCAGAGGGCTTCGGTGACTCAAGATCGGTTTGCTGTGCCCTCCACTTCTTTTTTCAATAGCAGTCATAGTTAACGGCAGTAGAGCCTACTAAGTGCTAAGAGGAGGTGGCACGCAAAACAAAAGTAAAATAAGCGCAACGCAACAAAACAAAAAAATTCTCACCTGGTGAAACAGAGTAAACACCAGGTATCTTCTCGATGAGCTGCAGACGGAAATACCGACCTGCGCTCTCTCTCTCTCTCTGTGTGTGTGTATCCAGCGGCTCACTTATATGCGTAGAAATTTCACCGCAACAAATACGGAAAAAAAAAAGCAACCATGCTGCACCGCGTCCATAGATGTGCGAGTGTGCACATCACGACTATGACATTGGAATCTCACCGGGTGCGGGCTCGATGTCGGCGTTGGTGTCTCCAAACAGAAGAAGCTTCCAGTTATCTTTGTAGTCGAGCTGCTTACCGTACGTGGCAATGTTTTGGTTCATCTTGTGAATCTCTGCGAGTGGATAATCGATGTTCCAGTAGTCGTGCGCGAGAATATTGACGATCTGGTTCCAAGTCGCAGCGCAGCGGTACGTGTTGTAGCGAACCGATGCGGGCAGATTCGCCTTGGAGGCTTCCATGGGTGAGCCGATGCCGTGATCAATCATGTGGTTCACCGTGCTTAGCTTGTTGCCGACCAGCAGAGGCTGGTGACCCATGACGGCGTTGTAGATGTCACTCCCGTTCACCCAGGGGCCGGGCTCATGACTGCAGTTCGTGAAGTCACCAAGCGCGTTGAGGGTTTCTTGAGGGGAGTACGTCGGTTCGGTGGTCGGTGCCGGTGCCGTCGATGACGTTGTCGTCGTCGTCGGCGCGGAAGGGTCTGGCGTGGTGGTCGTGACGGGGCATCGGCTCGTTGTGTTTGGCTTTCGCTTGCGTGCGGCGTTATCTTCAGCGTAGAGGTCCTCGTCAGCATTGCACCAGCCACGGCCCACACCGCAGCGCCACATGGTTACATTGTCGGTCTGGTAGTCGTTCTCGTACTGGAAGTTGTAGGCGTAGTACATCCACTCGGGCTTGTCGATCGACATTTCGGAGTTGGCCTTCGCGTCGTTGAACATCATGAGGCGCTGACCCTTGTCGATCATTTCCTGAAGTGTCGGCCACACGTAGTTCGGGTTGAGGTTTGGTGCCGGCTGATCGCTGTACCAGACGTAGCTCGTCAGTCCCACTTCGTCCATCACACGCACAATGTCGGTGGTGTTGACGGCCTGCTGTAGAATCAGCATGATGATCTGTCCTGGGTACTTGTCGAGGAAAGCCTTGTAGCCCTCTGCTACCGTCTTGAACAGTCGCCGCCCTGTCACGCAGACAGAATGGCACAGGTACACCTCCTCCACATCACTCACATTGGGGTCGGTCTTGTCATACCACAGGTCAATCATGAAGCTGCGGATGCCAGATTCCAGCTGCCGAGAGATGTTGAAGTAGTGGTTGCCTACGAGGAAGTGGTCCTCCATGTTGCTGTGTGAGTTGTGCGTGCACGCCCACATAAGCTGATTCACGCGCAAGTGACAGAACGCCGGATCGCCGTTACACGCCACCGTCGGGTCGATCACCTGCAAGAGGTCTTCAGCGGTCACACGATACGGTTCGGAGCGCACGAGCTGAAAATTCTTGGACCCGTTTAGCACGGCAAAGAGAACGAGGAACACAACCAGGACGAAAATAAAGAATCCCAAGTAGACACGACGCACGTACAGGTGATCCTTGAAGAGCCGTTGAAAAAAACAGCCGCACCCGGCCAGCGGGAGCAGGAACCCAGTGTAGGGGCGGCGCTGGAACAGGGTCGTGAGAAACCGGTCGTGGAGACCGACGTAGACGAGCGAGATAATCAAGGAGATACACGTCAGGAAAAGCACCGAAGCGTAGACAGCGACCTCCAACTCATGCCCCACGTAGGCAATGGGGCACGACTCGTACTGAGGCAAATTCGTGATGGTCTCGCCGTGCGCAAGACGGCTGATGAGCGACGCGTAGCGCGCCTCGTGCAGACAGTTGCCGAAGTGGATGTAGCCAAGAAACAGCTGGACGACGGACAGCACTAGCACCGCGACAACGACAAGCAAGGAGCAGAGAAGCAGTAAGAGATGCATACAGTGCTGTCGGAAGAGACTGCTGCCGAGGATGAACATGAGCTGCACACAGCCAAGATACGAGATGGCAGTGATGATTGGCGCATCAGTGATTGTCCGTGCGAGGTTGTTGAACAGGACGAGCAGAATGCAGTCGAGGAACACGAGCGTGCTAGATGCGTACATGACGACACGGGCGTTCAGCAGACGAAACATAATCGGCTGCGCGCGCCGTCGCCAAGCCAGGAGCCACCCCGTCTTGGATGCCGTCACATCATCGTTGTTCTTCTCCGCCAAAAGCATACGTCGATGAACGACGTACGAATAACGCAGACGGAACCACCGGCCAGTGCGGGCCTCAAACCAGCGCTTCCGCGGGTGTCCGAGGAAATAGACGAACAGCGCACTGCACACCATTTGCGTGATGGTGAGCCCAAAGACAATGAGCAGAACGACAAAGAGAGCAGTGTTGTTCCCCTCCACGTTACGTTGCAGGATGGGAATGGAATCACCGATCAGCTCCTTCAGAACATTGCAGTTCACAAGGCCGTAAGCCGTTGAGACGACATCGACAGCGGTCGCCAAAAAGCTCGTCACACTCCTGTTAAAGAACGCGTTGACGCCATCCGGGTTTTCTTGGACGATGTAGCGGAGCGAGTTCAGGTTAGACTCCACGTAAGTGCTGTAGTTGACTATCGCATCGATCATCAGGGGTGTCCACTGCTCGATCGACGCCGCCGTACTGGCAAATTGCTCCTGCTGCGTGCACGTCATGCTTTCGTTCACCTTGGCTACAAGATCATAGACGTAGTCGGCAATGTCTGTCGCCCCAGTTGGGGTGATGCGGCAGTACGAGAAGAGCTCAGAAATGAAGCTGTCTGGCGCGATACCGAACTGGGCAGTCGCCGTCTCTGGAGATGTGCCAATGACCACGGCAGAGCTGTAAATCAAGCCCAGGAGTTTACTCAGAGCCCAGACAACGCCACACGCACACGCCACGACCGCCACGCTGCACACCACCAACCACAGCACCATCACCGCGGTGCGTCGGTGGCGCAGTGCCAGTGAACCTATCGTCAGCGCAGACACGTAGAGACCAATCTGCAGAGTCAGGAAGAGCAAGATAGGCAGCACGCGAAAGGCACCTTGGATGACATCCTCACCAACAACCACCCACTGCGAACTCTTGTTGAGGATATCGATAATGTTGTTCGTAATCGACTCGATACTGTCGCGCGGCAGGTCCACGTCGGGGAACATGGTTTGGCTCTCGTTCACGAGCCAGTTGACCTGGTCGAGTGCCTTGGAGTAATTGCGCACCGTCACCTGCAACGAGGTGCCCAGCTGCTCGGCGAACCGGTTAAGGCCGTTGGTCACCTTCAGCTGCACACCGTACGTCACGAAGAGGAGGGCCGTGATGGCCAGGCACAGAAACACAGACACCCACATCGTCACCTTTAGTGCAACGGGTGAGCAGCCACGGCTTTGGGCCTCGCGTCGTGGATCGCGGTGACGAATGCACCTGTAGATCGCGTAGCCGACAGTCGCAAAGAGAAGCACAACGAAGATCATGACGCCCGTCGCCAGCCATGGAAAGAGATACACCGTGATGACGTTCTGCAGCTTGCGGATAGCGCGGTACTGTCCCTCGGAGCTGGCGTCTTCCTCGCTCAAGAAGAGGTCTTTCCTCCGCAACCAGAAGGCGAGCACCAGTACGACGATCACCACGACAGCGGCGCACAGCAGCAACAAGAACAACGCCAACACGCAGTGACGCGCGTTGCTCGTACTGCGATCCTCCACGAGCACTCGAACACGCATGGTGCGCGCATTCAACGTGCAGACAAAGTAGTACGTGCCAGCTTCTGTGAAATGCACCTCGAACTTGCAGTGCGAGCGCACGACCTCCGTGCGCGCACCCGTCGCGTTTGGCGACTGCACCACGTGGTCGTCCGCGCCTCGTTCAGCTTCTTCCCGTTCTGGGGAGAACATCATGCCGTGATCATGGTCACTCTGTGAAAAATGAGCCGGAGAGACAGGATAGCTAGGCGTGGAGAGTGCAGCAGTGCTACTATGCCGTCCGTCGAGAAGCACTCGGTTGTAGCTTGCATCAGTTTCAAAGACGCGACTGGCAGGATCGTACCACTGGAAGGACACGACATCATTCCGGCGGGCCAGCACCACCCGTTGTTCAAAGCACGGCTTGCCGCCGCGGTCGGTGGTTTGGCAGACAATGTGGCGCACCCCGACTGGCGCCGTGTCGACGCGTTCATGCGGCTTCGGGCAGTCCACATCCGACGGGACGTCAAGCGCATCGCAGCCGCCAAGAGCCGCGGAGCCAACACTGTCGAGCAGGTTGCCAAATCCCAGCGTGCGATTGCGCGCCGTGCCAGGGCTTCCGACGGGGTCCAGGTTGACCGTCGATCCCGCACCACCGACAGAGCGCCACGGGCCAAGAACGTCGCTACCCGCCCGCAGCGAATTCATGAGGAGGAAAGGGCTGCCATTCGGGGTACCATGCATTGGTGGTGCATCATTCTGTAGAAGTAAATTTTTCGCCAGGTCCCGCAGGTGCGCGGGATCGTCTGCGAGTGCCGCGCCGTCGTCCGTTGTGTCATCCGTCTTCTCACTCCCATTCTTGTGCCCAGTGGCACCGAGACGGTCGTTCGAAAATCGTAAATCGAATGACGCACCGAGCGCCTCACCAGGGTCCTTCTCGACTGAAGACGTTCGGGCAGACGGCGGCGAGATGACCAGCCGAGGCAGCTGACGTGTATCGGAAGAAGACGTGCCACTTTCGCTGTTGCTCTTCGCCGACTGTACGTGAGGTCCGGCGCTATGGGCAGCCGCAGACAAGGTGGACTGGCCTTCCTCGGGTCGGCCCGAATGTGGATCCGTCATCCACGCTGGCTCCGTCGTCTGTGGGGAGGCGATGGTTCCGCGGGAGGTTGCACTCGCCGTAGGCTCCATTGAAAAAGGTTCACGGTTTGTGCTGCTTGAAAAGGGCATGTGCAATGATCAGGCCTCTACAGTCGTTGAACTGCAAGAAGGAGGGAGTGGGTGTGCAGGTCACAAACGAACAGCTACCAACAACAGCCACAACAACAGCAACAGCGGTATCAGACGAGCGGGAAAAAAAAACAAAAACGCGCTCACGACCACAATGAAACAAAGCAAAGGTAGAAAAGAAAGAAATAGGCTGTAGAAAGAAAAGAAAAAGAAGGAAGAACACAAGACGTTACCCTGTGAATACGAAACGGAACGGGACTAGAAAGAAGTAGACACGTAATCGTGTAGGGTAGAAAGGGGGAGAGAAAGAGGCTGTTGACTGACAATACTGGGGTAAAAGCGGAGAGAAAGAGAGAAATAAAAGAATGCGAACGAAAAGGTTAAAAGAAAAAAAAACAGCAATGAACTCAAAAAAAAGCAAATAAAGCACACAATTCAAGTGTGCCCGAAGAGGGAGTACCAACACAAAAAGTAAACAGAAAAGGCGGAAAGCAACCACAACACTGACACACCGCAGGTTGTGTGAACTATTTTCCCTCTTCTTCCCTGGGCACCAAAGAAGAAAAGAAAAAGAAGGTGCCGAGCAATCGGGGCACGCTGTGACACTCGCACGAAGAGAGAAAAAACAAAAGCGAACGAAGGACTGGTGAGTGGAAACGAAAGAGAGTGATTGAAGGCAAGTGAGGTTGGAGTGTATAGACAGAGGATTTTTTCAGAGGAGGGAGACCGGCACGAGCCATGGAATTGGCCCCGCGCAGCGAGCAAGACGGTATGAAGAGTCACACCACGCAGGACTCCGAAGATTTCTTCTCGTCGAAAGTTGAGAAGTCTACGTCCATTTTTTTTAATAATGTCTTTCCCCGCGCGATTCTTGCGAGCTCAGTATCAACGCCACAGCGCCGCCGCTGTTGTTGTGGTGCTTCCAGATGCCTTTTCGTCAGGGTGTAACGAGACGGTTACAATGTGTGAGCGTGAGTGAGTGGGGTTCCCTTCTGTTAGGTGGGTTTGACGTTGCCGGTGGCCGGTACGGTCATGGCCCTGGCTGTGCGGCGTGCTTCTAGAAAGGGTGAGCCCTTGACGATCGAGTGCAAGGCGAGAACACCGATCGCCACGCTTACCCACAGCAATGCTACTTTGACGCCTTGGGGCAGTTCGTCCACGCGGCCACCACGCTCTGAGCCCTGATACTGCCAGAAATTGAGAGCCGTGTAGAGGCAACCGAGAGAAAATCCGAGGCCGTAGCCTGCGACGGCCTGCGGCAGTGTGTGATGTCCGCGGACAACACGCAATGCGGTCGTGTAAAGGCCATACAAGAGAATGGCAGGGCAGCCGTACAGCACTGGCCATGGATAAGGGGCGTACTCCACCGGCCAGCCGAACGTCGAGGCGCGCCAGACACCCGCACACGCGAGCACCGTGAGGCACGACAGCGCCGTCGCGTGGTTGCTGGGCATGCCGGGGCTAGCCTTCTCGGCACCGCGCGGACGCGGCTGGCGAATGACGCGCTTCAGCACTTTACTGACCGCGGCCGCACCGCACGCACCGAGGGTCATGACGGGCACTGCAACCGTGTGCGCGGAGAAATCCACAAAGTACACATTCACACCCGCCACCGCGAGAGAGACAAGAAGGCTGCACGACGCATCGACAACGTGGTTTAGCTGGTGGAATAGGCGCATGGACGCCTTCACGGATAGGAGCCGCTGCGCGCAACAAATAATGAGATCGAAACGATGAGGGGGTAAAAGGGGTGGCGGGAGGGATTTTGAGCGAGAGTGCCACAAGTCAATAGCTTAGACACAAGGCGTGGTGCACAAACTTCAACCACAAGCACACGCACGCACATGCGCATTGAACGTAGTAAATGACAATTGACGGCAGGCGGGTCAGGATCGCCAGGCACACGGAGGGCGGGACCAAGAACAGGTCACCGTCACGGTGGCCTCCTCTGGTAGTTCATGAATACGCAGAGGGAAGGGGGTGGGAGAGAGAAAGAGGTGGAGCGGGACGCGATTGTAATTTCAACAAGTGTTTAAGGGTACATACTCACAGGTAAAAAAAAGAAAATGAGTCAGAATCCCACCGCACGGATGACGCCCTTCACAGTTATCGCTTGGTTCACTTAGACACGAAAGGGTGAAAGAGAAACAAGGACGAAACATGAAGCCAAACACGGGTAGGTGAAGCGTGGCTCTCACCTGGACAAGGGGCACTGCTTATTTTACCCCTCATTCCCATGCCGTCAGAGGTGACAAACCAGCGTGTGACAAGTCCTTGTCAGCAGAGCCAATATGCACCGCCGACAAGTACCCCGCTTTCCGTATCCATCGCTCTGCCGTTCCTTGTCCTTGTTACGGACAGGCGCAGTCCGTTCGTGCGGAGAGACACAACGCGCGGAACGACTTTTGCGCCATCAGCCTTGTGCGTCTCAGAAGTTCCTGAACTTGTAGCGGATGACGGGGATGTCCACATCATCTTCATCGCCAATCATGCCCGTCGCCACGAGGTTCAAGTAGTCGCTGCCGTCCATTAGCGCTTCGCCCTTCTCTTCTGCGATCGCGGACACGCGTTTTTCCTTGTCCGCCTTCTTGCCGCCAAACTGCATGTAGATCATCTTGCCGCTCGAGAGAGTGACCATGAATACTTCCAGCTCGTACCGCTCCTGCAACACATTGACAAGCTCGTTAACCGTCACATCGCGTCCTTCGTTGACGTCAATCCGATTCCAGATCGTCCAGCGAAGGGACTTACCGCTGGGCAGCGTGTAAGTGCGACCAGTGGCGATGAGGGGATCGGAGAAGGCGAACAAGGGCAGCGCGACGTTCACGAAGCCTGTGCGGTAGGTGAGCAGCTGCTCGGCCACCTCTTCCGGGGTGGGCACGTAGACACCAGCGGGATGGCTTCGTGCGTCTGCGCGGTGCCGGAATTGCAACAGAAGATACTTGAGCATCTCCAGTCCCACCAGGCCCGTCACCAGCGAGGTCGTCGTCACCATCGCGGGCACAATCTTGCCGGCGATTTGCTTGGTGCGTGCAAGGTCGGCCGGGGGAATGCGATAGGCCTCTGCGCGCAGGTTAGAGCAGTACGTGATGAACTCCACGTGGTGGTTGGTCGGGTCATCCTTCTCGAATTCCTGCGGCATCATGCGGCTCCCTGCGAAGTCAGACGCGGGTGGCAAGTCGCTCAGTTGGAGGTCACCGACCTGGTGGGCCGCGGACGGGTCCGTCTTGTCCTTCTCTGAAGTTGAGAAGACGACGTGCTTGGGCACGAACGCCGGTGCCGGGACAGCGGCAGCCAGCTTTGCGACCTCCGTGCGGGACAGAGACAGCGGTGGCATGTTGTACACCTTGGCGAGCAGGCACGCCGTGTGATAAACAAAGTCAACGTCCTTGTCTGCGTTGGGGTCAAACTCTTGCGGTGTGGGCGGCTTCTTGGCGCCGCTCCAAAAGAGTGAGCCGTCCTCGTTCACCTTGTCGATGGGGAGGTTGTGCAGCAGCTGCCGGAAGCTTTCATTGAAGTACTCGTGGTAGAGTTTGCGGGCGATGGTGACGCAGTCAGCTTCGGAGTGTGGCCACTGACGCAGGGCGTTGTTCACATTACGCAGAACGATGCCTCCTGCAGCGGGATCGTCCTGAAGAGCCTTAGCGAAGGCCTGCGGTTGTTGCAGGTAGGCATTCACATCAGCAGGGGTGCTGGCGAAGAGGAGGTGGAATTGATCGCGAGACCATTGAATGGTGTGCTCGACCGCACTGGGGAAGTTCTTCAGCGTGCACAGTGGGATCGACTTCTCCGGCGGATCGTTGCTGCTGCTGTAGCTCTCGGTCACGAAGGGGATCACCGGCTGCATGTTGCACTTGCTTCCCAGCGTGCCGCTCTCGATGAGTGGCTTATTGTAGAAGAGGCAGCGCTCGTCGACGTACTTGCGGCTCGCGACGTTGTCGAGGGCGTTGAGCACCACGGTGTGCCGCCGCCAGAAGTCCTCGTTGAAGACACCCTCCGTTTCAGGGCCCACCTTCTGCTCGTAGGCGGTGAAGGTCTGCGCGGGGTTAATCTCCATCGCCGCGGCCGCGGCGACAACGGACTTGGGCTGGCCGACGTGGCGCTCGCGGAAGAGGAATTGACGCGAGAGGTTGCTCATCTCAATGATGTCCATGTCCGTGATAGATGCGTGCCCAAGTCCCATGAGCGCGACGTTCTTCGCGAGCTCGCAGCCAAGTGCGCCGGCGCCGACGAGGAACGCACCTTGCTCGCTCAGATAGCGCTGGAACTCCACCCCCAGAACGCGCGATTGACCGGCGTAGCGGTCATCGGGTGGGCAGGCCGTGCTGCACAACGGCCCACGAGCTTCCAGCAGTTCGCGGCAGTCGTAGTAAAGCCACTGCTGAATAGGTGCGTATTTGCCGCTGCACACCTTCAAGGCTTCCTGGGCAACGACGCCACCGACGAAGCAGGCCATGGGGTTCAGGTCGCCGGTGAAGTGCGTGAGAACAGTGGTGGCAAGGGCCGTGTCCAGGTCGCCTGCGAGTGTTTTCGCGGTGGACACCACGCGTGCCACCTCCTCAGGCGACTGTGGTGCGTGTCCAAGGGTGTAGAGGGCACGGAAGGTCGCATGGAGTGTGTCGTTGGCGGTGAGCTTCGCCTCGCTATCGAAAATCATGCAAAACTCCGGCTTCTCCAGGCTCTTCTCAAGCGGCACAAAGGAGAGGTTCACTGGACGCTTTGTTGTGTGCAGGTAAGTCGAGGTGCCGACATCGATCGCGGTCCCGGTGCTGAGCTCGCTGATACCCTTCACCTGCAGCACAAACGGCGAGATGACGTTGGTAATCTCAAAAAGCTTCTCCGTCCCGGCGGGGGTGCCACTGGGTGTGTTGGCCGCTGCTGGGTGAACAAGACCGGTGAAATAGACGTAGCCACCCACCTCGCATTCGTGTGACTTATCGTCGTGCACGGTGACGATGCCGTCAGTCGTGATAGATGTCACCACACACGATACCGTCTCCTCGCCAGTCGCATCCACCACCACGTGGTTGTCTCCGGCGTCCACGAACACACGTCCGCAGATACCTCGTGACTCACAGGCCACGAACTTGACATTGTTTGCCCGAGCGAGCCGATTCGCTTCCACGAGACTCTCCGTGTGGTGATTCACAAAAACAACAACGTTGTACTCGGCGAGGTGTGAGAGAATGTCCTTGGCCGGTGCGGCCTGCACAGTGACGAACCGGTTCATCTCCTTCGCGGCCTCAGCAATGACCTGCGCGCGCGGCTTGCCAACATCCGCCGCGCGAGCGAAAAAGTTCGTACCCAAGTCTGCCACAGGAAGTGGAGTATCATCGGCGATAGTCAGAGACTGGACGCCGGTGAGGACAAGGTTCTTCACGATCTCCGCAGCCGGGCCGCTCGCACCGATCACCAGCACGCGCATCGCGCTGTACTTGGCCTGCGTCTCCTTGCCCACAGCGTACATCTGCCGGCTGTAGAGCTGGTCTTGCACCTTGTCTGTGGATGCCATGATGAATAGTTGAGCTCTTGTCGGTTTTTGGTTGTTCTGGATGTTACTGTTTCTGACAACTCCGACAATAGAGAGAAAAGAAGGAAAGATAGAGATCGTGAGCGGACGCTGTGGCAGGAATGATAATAACAAGGAATAATAATAATCGTGACCGGTTGTTGTGTCTTCTCTTTTTTTGTTTTCTTTTTTTCTCTCTTTTTTTTTACCCCAATAAACAGCTGCCTAGTTGATCTTTACAGGAGCAAGGCGCGTGTTGCGGTAAATCAAAGAGATGGTGTGCGTGTTTCTGATTGGCTGACTGTGTGTGAGTACGTCAGGCAGTTGACTGAGTCGATCGTCGACCGGCCGGGGACGTCTGGCTTAGATTGCGCGTGAGTGGTGGCTCATGAAACGTACGTGTTACAAATGTCGTGAAGCCGTCACCGCCGCGAGACAGAGAGAGAGAGAGAGAGAGAGAGAGAAGATCAAAGAGAGGGAAGGAAAGAGAGAGAGAACGGGTTTTTTAAGAAAGATGGGCGGTAATGCATCGGTGTGTGCGTGTACACACCAATAACGGGGGGATGTGCCTGCTATACGTAAGTTCGACGGGCCTTAGCCTTTTCTCACTTTCTCATGAAAATAGGTGGAGAGGAAACCATGCGCGGATCCCGTGAAGAGCCGTGGTCACACAGGCGAACAAGACAAAGCGGAGGAGGCGCACTGCGCACTGCTGGATTCACTGATCGTCGAGTGCCGAGTATTGCGCGTGGAGTGGGGATGTTGGTTTGATGAAGAGCGAAGCTGTTCTTGTTTTGATCAAAAACGGTGGGCGAGTACATGCAAGCATTTTGTTGAGTGGTGTAAGTGAATCTTTGAGAGAACCTATGAAAGAGGGTCTTTTCTTGTCTAATACAGCAATCCTTCTTCTTCTTTGTTTGTTTGTTTCCCCCCCCCCCTTGCCATGTGAGCGCAGTTTTCTGTTCCCGCACTCTCACCGGTTTCCGTCTCCAGGCACTGCGCTCAGGAGCAAGCGCCCAGCAGTTCCAGCGCTGTCACCAACGAAGAGGGAGGAGGAAGATGTGCAGACAGCGCTCGCGGGAGTGCTCAAAACAAAAAGAAAAAAACGACACGGGAAAAGCAACGATGAGAGAACAGTGAGAGGGAGAACGAGAGCCGCGTGCAATGCCTTCGTGGGTGAGCAAGCAAGTGAGGCACAGCCAAATATATAAAAATGAGTGCAGCCAACAAGAACAGCCGTCGCGGCGGCCGTGCCATTGGCCATCATCTAGCCTTCTCTGTTCACCACGTATCTGTGCGGTGAGCTGACCGAAAGCCGGAGTGGCAGGGTCACAGAGCGCTGAAGATAAGTAAAAAAAAAGGCCGAGGGAAGAGCAAAGACGCGAGTCAAAGAAAAAAAACTATGGGAGCTGCGGGTAACGCCAGCGAGCGCTGGAAAGCAAACAATGAGTCGACAAGAACGGAATCCTGCCGTTGAAAGCACAGGCGGCCTGCTGTTATGGTGGAAAACGAGGAAGAAGAAACTCGCCACGCACAGCACGCGTGCCTGCGTATGTGCGAGGCTGTCTCTCCTGTGTATCGTGCAGCGAAGGAGAAGGAAACAGCATGTGTCAAACAAAAGCTGCAGGCAATAACGTGAGAGCCAAGGCACAAGCAGAAGACTCACTAGGCCTTTTTGTTCTTGAACGTCTTGTCGTATTTCGCCTTCACCTCCGTGCGCCGGGCGGTGACCTCTGCAAGCTTCTGCTTCAGCTCGTCACACCTCGCGCGAAGCGCCGACAAGTCCTCGGCGTCCATCGCCACCTTGCTCTGCCACTCGGCTGTTTTGCTGTCGCTAATCTTCTTCTGCATTGCATCAAGTTTTTCTTGCCGCTCCTTTTGACTACTCTTCTCGCTCTCCAGCTGTGCCTTCGCGGCCTCAGCCTGCTGCTCCACAACGCGCTTGTGGTCGTTGCAAATGTCGTCGGCGTGCAGCGCTTCACGGACGGCCGCCTGCTTCGCCTCGGCAGCCTCTCGACGGCTGTTGAGCCCAGGTCGCTTGGCGATTTCTTCCTCGGCGGCCTTGTTCGCCATCTGCTCGGCACGTTCGCGAGCTGCTTCAAGTTTGGTCTGCGTGTCCTCTTCCTTCTTTTCCGCCTGTTCACGTAGCGTGTCAAGCTTCTGCATGTTTTCGTCGTTCTTGATCAGCGCCGCACGCACACGGGCCTTGTTCTGCTCATAGACACGCAGCTTCTGCCGGTGTCGGTACTCACGCCAGGCGCGCTGAATGACGCCGGCGGATCGCACACGCTCCACCTCGAACTTGGCGGCCTTCTCCTTCTCGATGGACTTCTCCAGAGCACGGGCATCACGTTCGAACCGCTCCGCCGCTTGTTGCTTGTACTGGAGCGTGTCGCGCAGACTGTCGAGGTTCTGGCGTTGGATGCGCACCGCGTCCCCGAGCTCGCCGGCACGCGAGAGCATTCCCTCCTGGACAACCGTTTGGTCGTTCTTTTTGACGAGCGTCACGAGGTTGCGGGCCTTGCTGCTCCACTGCAGCGTCGCGAGGGTATCGCCGTAGTTTTTCACCAGCGGGCTCAACGTCGCCACCATCGTCGTCCGCGCATTGCCGCCGATGCTGTCGCTCAGCAACCACGTCAGCACGCTGTCGCGGAACGGCACCTGCGGCATCGGCCGATCGGGAAACGGCTCGCCCGTGATCTCGGCGCGGGCTTGCTCAATGAGTAAGTTCTGTCGTTCCGTCAGGTTGTCGATAACACGTCGCAGTGCGAGCAGCGACGTGTTGATGGCCGCGGACTCCTTCACGTAGTCTTGAAAGCCGCCGCGCTCTGAGCCGGCGAGGTCGACGAGGCTGATCCGCCCGGAGAGTGTCTTCGTTGTGGGACGCACGTAGCGGTCGTTGGAGGGGATCGTCTGCTCCTGAATCACTGTGATCTGGTAAATGGCGTGACTGCGGCTCGACTGGTTGTGCACGGCTGTGGCGCATGTGGTGCGGTGCTGGGAGCCGCGTTCAAGCAATGCGCAGCACTGAGCCCAGTTCTCCACCTGGTACTTGGTGACGCCCTCAACAAACGGACCACTGTACGGATCTTGGCGAATACGCGCGTCCTGCAGCTGCTCGTTGCCGCGGGTGTGCTTCAGCGCAGGGTCGAGCAAGTCGCGCACTCTCTCCTTGTAAATCTCAACGAACGTCACCTCGACACGAATGCGGGGAGCAGGCTGCGAATCAGGTGCTTGACGTCCCGCGACGCGTTCCTTGAGCAGGAGAAACAGATCATTGGAGACGCGAGGAATGATGCCCTCCTCGCCGTCACCACCGCACGCAGCGTTGGGGTCGTACTTGCCCATCATGGTGTATGTCTTGCCGCTGCCTGTCTGGCCGTACGTGAGCACACAGCTGTTGTAGCCATCAAAGACGTGCGGCACGAGGTCCTTGGCGATCAAGTCATAGACGTTCTTCTGCGTCGCGTAGTCACTCCGGCGTGTGTCTTGGAATGTGTGTACAATCTTGTGGCTTGGGGGGATGGACCACAGCGAGGCATCAAACTGGAATTGCGCCTTGGGAGCCCAGTTTTCCTTCGGGTCGAGGAGAATTGTTGTGTCGCCGGTCATCTCGACAACGGAGCGGCGCTCCTGGCCCTCCATCTCCGCAAGCTCTTCCGCGATGAAGGGGCGTACGCGTGAGACCACCCGGAAGGAAGTGATCTCCGACACGCGGTTCTTAAACGCACTGGTGCCCTCACTGGCATCGGCCGACGTGAGACCCGCTTGGGGGTCGCTGCGTTCGGTGGCGCGGGGAGGTAAGCCGCTGCGTTTTGGTGCCGCACTGGCGGCAGACCCACCGGTGGGCTTTGTCGGGGACGGAGCGGTGCGTGCCGCCGAGGACCCACGCGCAACGCTCGTGCGCCTCGGCGCTTGCACAAGCTTTGGCTCGTTAGTGACGCGTGTGGCCGACATTGAGGGCTGGCCACACTGACGAGTATTTGTGGTGTGTGTTTGCGAGTGGGTCTATTTGTGTGTGGTCCGTGTTCGTGTACGCGAAGATGTCGCTTTTTCCTTGATGCGGTACAAGACGAAGAGCAGAAAGGAAAAAGGTGGAGGTGTGTAGGCACAGTACGAGTTGGCGAGAGAGATGGAGAGAGAGACGCAAAGACCGGCTGTTCCTTGACGCAAAGCAGTCAATGTCAGAGGTGAAGCAGCCTGCCCCCATCGCACGCCAACAGGAGTTCACGTGGCAGAGAGAGAGCAGACCGCGTACTAACAGACAGGACGTAACCGCGATGACGGATTTTCGTCGGCTGACAGCGTCGCCACAAGGAGTGAGAGAAAAACAAAAGCATTGCCCTTGTCACTGGTCACTTGCCTGAAGGCGAGTGGCTAGGTGCAGTGCCTGAAGTCCGTGTATTTCTTGCGTAGGTGTTTCTTTGTGCACGCTTGTGCTTGATGAGAGAGATTCCCATTGGCTGGGAATGAGAGTAGCGGGATACTTCCGTTTTTTCTTTCTTTACATGCGTGGTGTCTCACGTGTCAGGCACAAAGGATGTGTGAACGACGGTGGAACAACATAGCAACAAGTGGGCATATGCATCGCAGCGCGCACCTCTCCTCCTTCCTCGCGCGCGCGTGTGCCGACCTTTACTTCTTGCGCGCGGTGGCCTTTGCAACAGGTACTGGTGGCTCGATGGAGGTCTTTGTGTCGATCATCGGTGCGCTTTGGACGGTCGCAATGTCGTCCCGGCGCGTGGCCTGCACGACCGATAGCAGAGGCAGGTCACAGGCGGCATCCACGGCTTCTCTATACGCATGCCAGTACCGCTCGGCGGCATCTGCACGGGCCTCATCCAGCTCACCCTGACGCAACGCCGCGAGGACGGCCAGCTCGGCGGCAAGGCTTTCCTCCTCTGCGCGCGAGATCGGTGTTGGTGCCTTGAGTGTTTCCCGCAAACTCCCCACAACAGGGGCGGTGCCTTCCACCGCTGAGTTGTTGTTGTTGCTCGTACCGGCGCTTGCCCCCTTGCCGCCAGCCGCACCGGCGGCGCCGGTCGCACCAGCGCCACGTTTGCCTGTGGAACCGGGCCGCCGTGTACCGGTGGTACCGGCGAGAGACGCAACGGTGGTCTCTTGCGTGTACTGCTGCAGTTCGGCCTCGCCCACCGCGAGCGGCTGTGCGCGCTGGGCAACGCCGGCCGCCGTGGCCTCGCCGGCCCGCCGCAGCAAGACGTGAAGGAGATCCTCTTCATTGCTCGACACACGCGCTGCACGCAGGAGGGCCAGCAGACCCTCGTAAAAAACCGCGCGGCTGCTCGCATCGCGCAGCATGTGTACGTCACGCACAAGGGCCAGAACACTGCCACCCCATTCGCCATTGTTGGTGGTGAGAGGCTGACCCAGTGTCTCCATGGTGTGCGCCAGGTTCGCGTGAAGCCGTTCAAGCTTCGTGTAGACCTCCTGGTTGAAGGGTAGTCCGTCCATTGTCCGGCGATTTGCGCGCGTCCACTGTGCGCGCTGCCGGTCGCGCGTCTGGCGTTCGGCCTTGGCTGCGCGGGCTTGCTCAATCTCACGGAGTTGAATCTGCTGGCGCAGGTCGGCTTCTTCGTACGGACCGCTTTTGTGGTGGGTGAGCTGCAGCACCACCTGACGGGCCACATCCGTGCGCGCACGAGCACTGAGGACACGATCCACGACAGCCGCCAGCGCAGGAGCGGGTGGATCGCGACCGTCAGCGAGCACGACGACCTTGATGAGTGTGCGCTGGGGGAGAGGTGGGATCGTCAGCAGCTCGTAGGTCTGCGTGTGGTAGCCTGGACTGGGTGGCCGCACCGCGAAGGAAAACGTTCGCGTCTCGCCAGGGAGGAGAACGCCGTTGAGAGGACTGCACAACCGCACCAGTGCCTGAGCGCTCGCGGACGGACGGTGGAGCAAGGCGTGCAAAGCATCGTCAACAAGCAGGTCATCTTCCACGAGGTCGGTGCCATGAGAAGAGGCTTCCAGGGGTGGCGTCGCTGCGGCCCTCACGGGATCGCCGGAGAGACGGCCAGGTCCCTCCTCCTCGCCGCTGCCGTCGTGCAGCTGAGAACGGTCGACGGCATCGTCAACACCGGGGCTGCTGCGCAGGGTCTGTTGCCGTTGGGCAGACAGCTGCGTGAGCAGGCGACGGTCCTCCAGTGCCTCGCCGAATGTGTCGACCGTCTCCCAGCTGTAGTAGCACGTCATGGACGAGGTGTTTGTGATGCGGAGCTCGCTGTGCTGCAGCTCGCCGACGAGACCAGAAAAGCACAACTCGTGCGTAGAGAGAGACAGCGTCGGGCCAGCCGCGAGCCGCGCCGCAGAGGCACCAGCAGCCGCGGCTTCCTGTGCCGCATCGGCAGCCACGAGGCTGCCATCGCCTTCATCCACCTCGTCCCCGTTGTCGTCGTCATTGGCGGAACGGGCACTCCTGTCGCCACGAGACTCGTGGCAAGGGTCCAGTAGTCGGGCGGCGTACTGACCGGCAGGTTTGCCTGGCGTGCCGTCAATGGCCAGCGACGGCTGAGACGGTGTGGCGCGTGGGCTGCCGTTGCGCGCCGTCGCGGTGCCTGAGCGTGAGCTGTACAGCTCCACGGATCGTGGCGGTGGGAAGTACTGCACAGGGGTGGGACTACCAGGACGGCCGTCGCCGTCCTCGTACTGGGGAGTCTGCTGCTGCTGGAGCATCGCTCGCATTTCATCGACACTCATGCGGGGTGCGGGCTGGCCATCCACCTGCAGGTAGTCCCTGGGAGGCATAAAGTGGGGGAAGCGTTGCTGGATATAGGGCAAATAAAGCTCCAGCTGCTGCTTATAGTAGTCATTCTCTGTGTCGCCCTCTTCCATGGCGGCCTGCAGAGCCGCTGTCTCAGCCGCTGTCGGCTCTCCACCGTACGTGTTAGCGTGCTGGCGGATCGCGCTGCGTAGCGTCGCGGCTTTTTCCGTGCGCGAGGTGCCGAGGCTCGCACCGTTGCCCATCACCGCAGACGCGTTCAGTGGCGCCTGCACCGTACGGGTGTAGGCTGGATTGTCTGCCTTGAGTGACGCAGGGTCTTTCACGATGCCGTACAGCCGGTACGGGTAAATCGCCTTGCCAATCTGCACGAGCCGGGTGCCGCCGGCGTCCGGGTGGTCACCTTGTCGGAGTTGGCTCTCCCAGATGTCGTTGGTGCCCAGCGCCGTGCGCGGCACACCGCCCTCAATCATGCCAAAGTCTTCGGCGCGTTCACGTGCGAGGCGGCCGCCGTCTGTGAAGTTGCGCGCGGAGCCGACCACCGCGGCTGTCGCCGGTTGGCCTGGCCGGCCAGTCGCGGTGTCGCGGACCAACGCCTCGCGGACAGAGTCCCACACGCGCTGCTGCCTCTCCCACCGCTCCAGCGCCTTCGACTGCAGGTGCCGCGGGTCGTAGCGGTCGACGCCCGCTGTGCCGCTCTGCGCAGTCGCTGACATGACGTAGGAGAAAAAAAAAAGCTATGGCAGTGCAGAGGGTAGTAGACGCAAGCTGTGAAAGAGGGACACAGTCGAGGGAAGGTGTGTGCGCCACGACCTGCACAAAAGAAAACAAACAGAGTAAAAGGGAGAGCAAAGTCGGACCGGTGACTGCAGCTAATGCCGGCGATTTGTGGCTCGTGTGGTGGTTTTCGTAGTTGCACCTACGCCGAGTTGGCCTATATGTTGCTTTCTGTCCTTTTTCCTTTTTGGGTCAAAAGCGCAGGCCATGTCAGAGTGTAGTTCAGGGAAGACAAGAAGACGGAGAGATGGGGAGAAGGGAGTAACCAAGATGAGGTGTGCCGGTGAATAAAATCATTTCTTGTTTGTTCTCCCTTGTCCCGACGCGCCCAGAAGTGGGCGAAGGACGAGAGGCGCCACCAACGCGGCCTTCTGCTACTCTTGTCGTGCACCGAGCATGTTGCTGTAACCTGATCGTTACATGCTACACGCTGGGGTGTCTAGTGGCACTGAACAGAGAGTGTGCGCGGAGAGAGAATGGTAGACAGCCAACCGGGTAAGTGGCCGCTGCTGTTGATAGTTCTGTTTCGGTAGGTGGGGAGGGGTGCCTTGTTGTCAGCTCTCTCCATCACGCACGTTCCCAACTACGACAAGGAAAAATCTAAAGCGGCACGAGGTCAGCGGAGAGTGGGGAGCACAGTTGGGGTCGGCTTGGTCCGTTTTATGCCGGCTGGTCGCCCACACACACGCTGATGCTATCGTACGCCGAGATGACGTTGCCAGAGTGTAGCAGGCCACCTTCCATGCTCGCCAGGAGCTGCAAAACAGCACGCGACTGACCAAGATGCCCGTCAATGTAGCGAAGGAACAAGTGCATCTTGGGATACACGTTACGGTACAAGTCTCCTAGAAGGCAACGTCGTGTCACGGCCTTCTGTGGACACGTCTGCAGAGTGCGGTGAAGGTAGCGTAGGTGCTCCGTGACCGCGGTGATTGCCATTGCCAGGTCATCCACCACGTGATCCACGCGCACGACGAAGAGCAGCACGTCGGACTGTTCGAGTTCGTCGATCGTCCAGCGGCGTTGCTGTGGCCGTGTAGGGGCGGGTGGTGCCCACGGGTTGCTTTCCTTGGTCACAGCAGCTCCGCGCGAGGACGTCGAAGATGGTCGCCGCGCGCCGGCAGGTGATGGCGCGGAGGCGGATATCGGAAGCACTGCACTAGAGTCCACATAGCTCTGTGCCAGCTGAAGGACAACTTCGATGGAAGACTGTAGCAGGTGCGGCCCCGTCACCTGCTGTGCTCGCAGGCACACAGGCAGTTCACGGTACCGCAGCGTGTCGAGGCCTAGCACACGCGCCCGAACACCGCCAACATCAGTCAACGTTGCGTCCCCCAGCGACATCACCGTCTGCGAAGGAGAAACCGCGGTCGTGTCTTGTGGCTTGGCTATTACCGTTCGCCACGCATCGGAAGTCTGTGCCGCAGGCAGGGCGGAGCCACCAAGCAGTGTGGGTGCCACAGCCATGGAAGCGCGCAGCGCCAACGGCCGAGTCTTCCCTCCGGAGGGCCGTGAATGGCCCAGCACAGTCGTCGCCGTCACGCTGTCGCCCCGCCTAGCAAGCTGACCTGGCGAAGAAGGAAAAAGGTCGTCCACTGTGTGTAGCAGCAAACGGCTCCACAGGGCAGGTGTGTTGACAATCACGTTCCCTGTCGACGAGCGGGGCGTGCACGCCGTTGGCGCGGCAGTGACCGCAGCGGAGTCTTCGCCCTGCTCACTCGCCGGCGCCGTCGACGCACTACGGCTGCTTCGCCCGCTTGCAGACCGGTACAGCACACGCGTGGCGCTCGTTGTCGTGTGTGTACTGCTCCGCGTGCTGGTCGATGACGCCGCCCCCACCGGTCGTCCAGCGCGTGAACGGGGTGCCGCGGTGTCACGCCACGGCAGATCCACTTGCACTTCTATGGCAGGCAGGGAGGCCAGATAGTCACCGCCGGTGGCGGCAACGCAGGCCTCCAGCTTGTCGCGCAGCGCCTGCCGGGTGACCTCGCTCAGCTGTCGCGCCAGGACGTGCCGAAGTTGTCGCCGCGCGTCCAGGCTGCCGAGAGCCACCGCAACACACAGCGCGAGTGTCGACTCCACCAGCAGCAGCGCCACCTCGCTCTGCGGGGTTGTCTCAACGTCACTCGGGAGGTCACGATACAAGAGCACCTGCAGCAGTGCGGTGAGCAGCGCCGCCTCCTGACTCAGCAGCTCCGCACAGCTGGTCGGTACGACGAGAGCCAGCCACCGCCAGACCAGCGCAGCGGTGAGGGCGTAACGTGTGCTCTGCGGGCTCACCAGCAACCCTGCCAGGCGCGACAAAAGTGCGGGGTGGTGCACGACGCGCTCAGCAAGTTCACCGCCTCGGTCCTTCCCCGGGTTCGCCTGGAGAAGCGAGACAAGCAGCATGCCGGTCGATTCCACCAGTGTACCCCACACGGAGGTGAGACCTGACTCCATGATCACGAGCAGGGCGGTGGTGTCCTTGTAGTGGTGTCGAAAGGCATGGGGACAGCCACGCACAAGGCGTGTGAGCAGCCGCAGGTAGGTGCTCAGGGACTGCACAAGTGGGGGCGCTAAGACAGCCGCGGCTTCGCCACCAGAGACCTGTGCGAGGCACCGAAATAGCACCCGGAGGTGGTCAAGCACAGCTCTGTGTGCGCCGTACGCGACGAGGACGTCGGCGCCCGCGCTTTCCCGTGCACACAAGGTGAGCAAGAATGCGCCAATTACAGATTCCTGTGTTGTCGGTGCGGAGAGTGCATTCGGTAGCACAGACGCGGCAGGCAGCGCAGCGGGCACGTACTGCACAACACGACGCACGAGTTCGTTGTCCGGGGACGACAGACAAGCACGGCAAAAGCCACCAGACAAGGAGGCGAGTGTGGCGAGCAGCGACAACACGTTCACCATGAGTGCGTTCGCAGTGGTCATCTGCGACAAGGGGTCTGGGTCGTCAGACGAAGATGGCAACGTCCCACTGTTCGCAGCCAGCGCCGTGTGGGCGTTCTCGGTGGACTTGACGGCGGCCACGAAGGCCGCTTCCAGCGCCTCCAGGCCGTGGTGCTGCTCGAGGACGACGTCGTCAACAAAGCTGGCTGTCTCTGCCTCACCGCAAAACGGGGGCAGAGAGAGCAGCAAGGCTCGGAGAGCACCGATCGCGATCGCCTGCGTGCGCACCGTTGGTACCGCAGCGATGCCGAAGGCCAGGAGCAGTGGCACCACCTCGGCGGCTTCGTGCACCACCGTCTCCGCCTTCTCAGGCAGTTGAGCCAACGTCAGCAGTAGATCGTTTTCCACGCGCTTCCGGACCTGCGCGGCTTCGCTGCCGACAAGCTGGGGTGCCCTCCCGTCCAGTGGGGACGTCGCGTCAAGAAGCGATTGCACACTCTGCCAGTGAGCGGTGAGTGCCGCCGTGAGCGGCGAGGGTGCGCCAGCACCAATGTGAGGTTGACTAGCGGGTACACTGGATTGGACAACGGTCGCCGCACGCAGCTCACGATCCAGCTGTGCGAGGCGGCGGTCATGTGCGGAGAACGCGCCTGCGGATGTGTCGCTACGCATGGACGTGTTGTTGGTCGCCTGGGTGGTCGCACGCGGTCCCACAGCCACTCGTCGAGGCTTTGTGGTGCGCAGAGACGTAGCGGGACTCGGTGCAGAGACTGAGACTTCACGATGTCGTGCCTGAGTGCGCGAATTGACTCGCTGCATCATGTCGTCACGGCTGCTTCTCGTCGCGCCGTGAATCACAGGCCGCCGCGACGGTGACTCCTCCAGTGAGGCGGTAGTATTTGGCAACGGTGCGAAGGTGGCGTGGCGCGGGGGTGAGCGTGTCACCGACCGTGCGCGGAGAGGTGAGAGCGAGTCGCCTTGTGAGGTAGTAGTGAATGTGCTGCGCTGGGGGCGCGATGTCAGTGAGGCCGAAGCCGGAGTCACGCGACGTGCTGGCGTGGGCACCATTCTTGAGGCACTTGCTCCGCCACCGCCGCCCACCCAGTCACTCGCGTCGAATCCATCGTACCAGCTCGGTGATGCCCCATCTTGTGCCGTGGCGATTGAGCTGAACGTCGGGTCCGCTGGTGTGGCAAAGTGAGGCCCGTTAACTGCTCGCGACGGCGTCGACATGACGCTGTGATAACCCCGACGTGCACGCTGCCGGTCCTTGAAAGAAGTAAAAACAGCGTTTTCACTGTCCATCGCAGGCGAGTGCATCGGCTGCACGCGCTTTGTCTTCTGTTTTTACTTCTTCCTCTTATGCTTCACGCGTGTGTGTGTGTGTGTGTGTGTGTGTGGAGGACAGTGGTACGACCGCAACGAAAATGGAAAGCTCTAAGGTACGAAAAGAATTATAGGTACACGCACACCAAACAAGGCCCCGCACGATGAGAAGTTAGGGACCAGATGAATCAGCGAGTCGCCGTGGAAGGCAAATCCAGCGATACGGTCAGACAACCCAGATGTCGCTGGGCACTGCGAACAGAAAGGAAGGGGGTCGGGTGCCGATCATTAGGGTAGGGTGTGTAGGGGTTTGTGGAGAGGCCGCCAAGACCCCACAGCGTGGCTGTGCCCAGTCGAGAGAGGCAAAAAACACAGCGGAACTGGCAAAGGAGGGAGGGGGAGGCACCCCCCCCCCCCGTGAAAAGCTTCAACGTCACGACAATCAGACGGAGCTGAACACAGTGAAGAATGAGAGCAGAGGGAAAGGTTTTGACGTCGCACAAGGCCGTGTGGAGTGGCTGCGGGGTGTGGCGGACAAGAAGACCGCCCTCAACCACACGAAGCGGTGGAAACACACGGCATGGCACCTTCAAAAAAAAAAAGAGGGTAGACAAGCAAAAAGAGCAGTTCACGCGCTGTTTGCACAACGGTCAAGAAGAGAACAGGAAGAGGTCATCCGCTGCGTTGCCCGACACCGGCGTGGCGGCTGTGGTGGGAGAAGGAAGCGCACCGACGCCTTGGCTGAGTGACGTCGGGGAATGGATCGGCTGAGCAAGGGAATTGTCTTCTGTTCCCGGTGCCGCTCGTCGACGACGCCCGCGACTCACCTGACGCCGTGCACGGCCAGGCTGTGTCATCTCTTCTTCGTCAAGGTGTGAGTGTGGTTGGGCATAAAGAGGACGGTACGGCCGTCCAAGAGCGCCGGCGGCCTCAACGGGCTCGCCACTTTGCTGACCACGATGCAGCCACGCGCGTAGGCGGCTAACGGGATCGAACAAGACTGTGACAGGGGAGTTCGAGCGAGTCGCCTCGCGGCTCACAGGTCGCAAGGCATCCATTTCATCGTAGGAGAGTCGTCTGCCGTCGCTGAGCACATGAGGCCTACTCGGAGGTCCGACTGGTGAAGAAACTGGGCCGCTGCGCCGGGCACGGCTCACGGGGAGCGGCTGCAGTCCACACAGCCGCCGCACAGCGTTCTTCACTAGAACCCATCCGAGAGCGAGGAGGTGCCCCAGGTCTCGAAGGCGGCCCCAGAGAGCGGCGAAAAGGCCTCTTCCTAGGCGTGTCCAGGTGCCTCTGTTCGTCTCTGTCAGTCGCTCGTCATCGCCCGCACTACTGCGTGGCCTGCTCAGTCGGTGCACGACAGCAAGGCTAGCAGCCGCGAGCAGGTAGACAAGCCCTGCGGTGTGGCAGCTCCTCGCCTTCGCGGAACGATCCCAGCCGTGGCGCGCGGCGAGCACGTCGAATGTCCAGTGGCCTTCGCTGCCGACAAGGTGGCCCAGCCCAAAGAGGAAGACGCTGACAGTGAAGCAGAATAGCGCGCACGGCGCGCTCCACACACCGTGTTTCGCTGCCAACCGCATGCCCACACACAGTACTCAGGCGCTGAAAGGCGAAAGAGAGGTAAGAGGAGGAGAGAGAACTGGGGTGCCGGAGAAGCGCATGCACAGCAAAGGGTAGTCGTTGAGCACCTAACTACTCCGCGTGGGCACTGGTCAGGCGCGAGGAAACAAAAAAAAATGAAGAGAATGCATAGAACAGCGAGGAGGAGAGAGAAGGAGTGGCTTTGCTTGAAAAGAGAGCGGCCCTGCACGGCGGATCGAACGTGCACCACGCGTGTAGTGCTGGCAGTGCGGACAGGGTTGTCTACACCAAACTCAAGCTTGTCCGTGTGATATTCGGCACAGCCTCTACGGCGTGTGTGTGAGGGAGAAAAGCACGTTTGGGAAGTGATATGAACACGCAGTACGTGCGACACAGCGTGTCTGTGCGCGACGATACAAAAGGCGCCCGTCGAGAGGCAGGAAAAATGGATGCAAGCAGCCATACCAAGAGGCAAAAAGCGCGCAGTCTCTTTAACACATACACACATAAACGCGTACACGTGCGGCCGGCGGTATCTTTGAGGATGCATCTACAGAAGCCACAGAGGGCGTGGAAAAGAGACAACGGCCGAAATCTGTGGTTTGTGTGAGCGCGAAAGAAAAAGGAACGAAGGGAAGAATAAAACAAGAAGAGGTAACGAGACGATGATAGCCTCTAACGATGGTTGTACTCTGCCTTGTGTGCACTGACGCAGGTGGTGTTGGTGGGGCAGGTACGTACGATGTCTACATTCCCGTCGGCTCTATCACTCACACCCCGTTGTCTTTGCGGGCTCGCTGGGTGAGGGTGGTTGTTGGCGTGATGCGGGCGCTACCCGCTAGCGGCCGAGGTGGTAAGCGGTGATTTGGTGTCTGCGCCGTGTCAGCTGTGCTAGCCTCGCCAGTTCCAGCGTTGTCGTTGGTGAGCGAGTTCACGCGCACGGAAGGACGGAGTCGTGGGCCAGAAGGTGGTGCAGGTCCAGATGACGATGAACCGGCCGTGGCATCCAGCGAAACGGTGGAGCTATTCGCTGCCGCGGAGGCAGCCGCAGTCGAGGGCTTACTGACCGTGCCGTTCGCGCCTGCGTTCGCTTTCACCGTGTTTGCCGTGGTGGGAGTGACGCGCGACGAGGCAGGCTTCCGCGCGCCGTCGGTGAGCCCGGTTGCGGCACCACCGGGCGTCACAGACGACTTGTGTGGAGAGAAGCGCAGGGGGCCGGTGGAGCCCTCGCCCGTGGGTGGCGGCCGAGGCTCACGCGGGGCGGCGGGGTTGACTATACTCGATGGATTCGGTGTGTTGACGATGGACGTCTCCGCGCGTGTGACTTGCGTGAAGTCGCTGTCCGCGGCGTCGTCTCTGCGAATGGTGTCGAAGGTTACGCTCGCCGCACTGCGGAGGCGACCGGCTTCGGCAAAGGGCGTTGTTGCTGCCTTCTCTCTCGGGCGTCCGCCTGCGCTGGGTTGGGTGCCGCCCTGTGCCAGCGCCCCTACGGTCACTGGCGAGGCCGCCACCGGCGACATGTGATGGGAGCGGTTGGGGCTGGCGACCAGACTCTGCACACGTGAGTGTGCGGGGCTGCGCTGATCAGGGCTGTTGGCGGCGGTGCGTCCGTCGGTCAGGGAGCCGTTGGTGGCGACAGACCGTAGACGAGAAAACCCAGGTGCGTCGCTGGCTTCTGTCAATGACGTCGATGACCGGCGTTTCGCCGCCTTGCGTGGGCTAGCAGCGGCGGGTTTGGTGGCGCTCGTGGGGCGCCCCGTCACGGCGGTGGTGTCATCAGCGGTGGCTGCAGCGGGCGGCTGAAAAGGGATGTCAATAAGTGTCAACGGTGTTTCCAGGAACGTCTTGGCGTGCGCCTGGTGTAGGCACAACAGCTTCGTCAGCGAGGGCCCCACGGCCAGACCCTTGTGGGAGATGCCGGTGAAGGCAACGGGATCAATCACTGTGCACGGCACGTCCGTCGCCGTTCGCTGCGCGTCCTTGTCCGCATTGGGTAAGGATGTATTTCGCGGTGCGGCGCGCGCGTCGGCCGCAGCAGCTGTGGTGGGTGGCGCGGCGGCAGCACCACCGCGGCCGCCCTTCTGGTGCACGACGACGTCGTACGCCGAGGACGGTTGCGAAAGCGGCGACAAGCACACCACGTCGAGGAGGCACTCAGCCTGTGCGTCACTGGACGCGGTGGCAGAGGTGTTTGGCATTGCACTGATAGGTGGGGCCGAGGGACGGCTAAGAAGAACGAGGCCCTGAACCACCGTATACGTGTCCGGTGACTTGGACTGCTGTACCTTCAGTTCCTCGGCGTGCGCGATCTGCTTGAGCACCTCGCCGACTGCATGGAAAGGGAACGAGACGGCGGTGTGTGAGGCTGCCGGCCGCGGGGACGAGGCAACCGACGACGCTGGCACCGAAGAGCCTTGATACGTCGGGCTGTTTTCACCGAGGTATTGGTAAAGTGCATCATTGATGACCTGCGCACCCAAACTAGACGAGGTAACCGGCATCAGCTCGACGACATCATCCCAAACACCGTAAATGGCGAGGGAGAGACGATGAAGATTCGATGCGCTGCGCTCCTTCTGCATCCAGAAGGAGCGAAGTGCGGCCCGAATAACCTCGTAACGTGTCAGTGGCGGCGCGTTCGACGAGGTGGCCGAGGTGGCGTGGGGTGACGGCAGGGCAAGGTCCTTTTCATTCAAGGACGGATCCATGTCAAGAAAGAGCACTACGACATCGCAGCGCGTGAAGAGATGACGCTCGAGTCGCCACGGTTCAGCTGACATGGTCTACAAGACGGTGGCCCGTCGGAAGGGAAAAAAGAAAAAACAGCGTGTGGCAGTGCACACCCGGAGGGTGTTCCCACGGGCGTAGTTGTCCTGTGGCTGCGCAGCCAAAAACAGAGAAGGAGAAGGAGAACAACAACAACGAAAGAAAACGTCTTTGCCGATACTCGAGAGCACGTTTCTGTACGATAGTTGTGTTCACTCTTGCTTGGTGCACTTGATTCAGCTAGGAGGGAAGTAGCAAGAGACTACGTGAGTGGCTGATGATCAGACTAGTGCATGCAGAGGAAAGAACAAAAAGACAAGAAAGGAGGTCCCCCTGCCAGCCACGTAGAGCAAGGGAGAGTCGACTGCTGTGGACATTGCACATACACAAAAAAAAAAAACGCATACACACACGTGCACATCAACGTGGTGAGGTTAGAAGGACGCGAGCAGGAGGGGAAAAAGTGGAGGAGATGAGAACAAAAGTGCATAGGCATGCGTACGTCGTGAACGTGTGCGCCACAAGAATCGAGTGAATCATTAGCATCCGGTAAGCACGGTGGGAGACGTGCGCACGTTCAAGATCACAAGTAGACCAACGAAATTGTTCCCGTGTGTTGGCTGACTTCATGCGACGCCGTCCCGTCATCGAGACACCAAAAGAAGGGCAGGCGGCCATTGCGGACAATGTCCGATTTTGCGCCACCTCCGCCTGGCTTTATGGGCTGTCGTGCTATTCTTTCGAGCCACCTGGTCAGCCGCGTGCGGGTGCGCGGAGGTCGCAACACGTCAATCCGTCTCTTGTTTTTCTTCGTGTTTAATTGTCATGACTGAGAAACGGCAAGTGCCGTTCACGTCGGACCAGCGTGTAGAAAGGGGGCAAACTGAGCCGGCAACGTTCAGCTACCTTCTGATGCTCCGGCAGTGTTGTCATCGCAGTGCACAACGGCGTTCTCTCTCTCTCTCTCTCTTCTCCACTGAAGGAACACCGTACAGAAAGGCAGGTAAACGGAAAGGTAGAGAGAGAAACAGAAAGCGGAAACTGCTGTTAAACGTGTTAAACAAAATCAAAAAGGGGTAAAGAGGAGAGAGCCAGCCCCAGACGTGCACTCATCCACAAGCGCCTGCCCCATTCCTTGAGCCCACGTGTTCTCAGGCTGCCTGTCTCTTCCTCAGTTACTTTGGCGTCTAGCGCTTCTTGCCAAAACGTCGGAAGGCTGCGTTCGTGAACGCGTCTGCCTCGTCTCGGTTCTGCGAGTCCTCGCCGTCACCGCGCGCAGCCTCGCGGCGGAAGCGACGACCCTGCTGCACGTCGTCGTTCATGAGACCGCGCACGTCCTCCGCGGTATCCTCGTGAGCCAGCCGACGACGGCGTTGCCGCTCCTTGCGTGCGGCCTCGATCTCGGCCAGGGCGGCGGCCTCCTCGTCGTTGAGATCGTCCTCATCGTATGCGCCAAGGCGATCGTCGCGGGAGCGCTTGGCACGCTCGCGCTGAACAATTCGAGACGACCGCATGGTCTGCTTGCTTTTCACCTTGTCGGTGGTGACCTTCTTGTCCCACTTGTTCATCTTGCGCTCGCGCTGCGCCTCCTGCTTCGACTTGAGTTGCCGCGTCATTGGTTTCTCCTTGTAGCCAAGATCCTCGTCCACCTCTTCATCGTCACCAACAAGCAGACCCGTTGGGGCCTGCTCACCGAGCGAGCGATCCGCCCGCCGCTGCTTCTTCTCACGAATGGCCTTGGCGCGCCGGTTCAGGCGGAGGTTCTCGTTGTACGCGGCGAGCCGGTCCTCGTCGACGCCTGCCACTTGGATGTCCATGGAGATGGTATCGGGTGGAAGCTTATCGAGCAAGTTGGAGACGACGCGATCCTTGCGATGGCGCTCCGTTTCGTGGGGGTTGGCGTAGTAGAAGTCGGGGTTCGCCTCACCCGATCCTGGCACGAGCAGTGACGTGAAGCCAAGCGAGTGACCCACGCCGAGCACATCCTCAAAAGGGCAAAAACGCACGCGCTCAGCGATCTTGCCGTAGCCAAGACCGAACTTCATGTACGGTGCGTTGGGTTTGTGTGCGCTGAACATATCCTTCCAGATCTGCACGTTGGTGCCGCCGCCGAGCGCGACCAGACCACCACTAGAGATGTCCAAGGTGTTGAACGTGTACGTCACGGCGTACTCCTCGAGCGTGCGCAGGGTCCGGCAGTCCCAGACCTTGAGCTTGTGATCGCCGCCGAGAGTGACGAAAAAGCGGCCGTTGGGGTGGAAAGCAATGTCCTCAATAACGCCCTGATGGCCCTTGAGCTGGATGAGCGGGTCCACCACACTTGGTGACCAGAATTTGACGACACCGCGCAGGTCGCACGACGCGACGACGGCGTTGATGGGATTCACCGCGAGGCACGACGTTGGGTTGCGCATGACGGACGGCACCTTGGCTCCAACCTCCTGACCCGTACTCACGTCGAGGTACTGCATGACGCTGTAGGTCGACGACGTTGCGCACAGAAGCATATGCTTCGGCAGGTACGCCAGACGGTCCATGTTGGCGAACTTGGAGAGAATGTGCATCTCTGTTCCCTCCTTCGTGTACATGTACACGTACTTCTTCTGCGCGACCGCCGTCATGGTGTGATCGACAAGGAACTTCGCGTCACTGATGCGGTCCTTGAGCTGTGTTTCACCTTCCAGTTCGAAGCTTTTCCAGCGGAGGTTGGCCAGGTGACCACGCATGCCGGCCAGGAGCATGTGCGTGCCGCTCACCGTGAAGTCGACCTTGTAGGGCCCGAGCTTGTCAAGCGAGAGATCGAAGCGCTTCTGCTGCGTCTGCAGATCGACGCTGTCCACGATGTCTCGCTGATTGACACGGTCGACAACTTCGTGTTCCTCGGTCTCAATGCCGGTGTTGGTGTCCTCCATCTGCAGATACGCGCTCATCCGCGCGAGCTGCTTCGGTGCACGACGGGTGGCGGCCTCACGTCGACGTGTTTCGGCGTTGTGCAGCGCCAGGTCATCGGTCACCCAGCGGCCATTCACGAACTGCCGCTCTTCGTTACTGCGCACCTTCTTCAGCTCTTCCTTGCGCTTCGTGACCATCGCCAGCGTCTCCCGGGAAGGACGGCGAGCCGACATCGGCCGCGGGGCTTCCTCCTCCGCCGAAGGCATCGCGCAGAAGAAACGAGCTCACAGGTCGGAAAAAAAAAAGAAAGAAGAGAGATGGAGAAGAAGCCAAACGAGGAGTGTCGAAGGACAAAACAACAAGAAAGTATCTTCGCCAATGGCCGTGAAGGCTTCTGCGAAGTGCGCACAGGCCGTAGAAGAATGCAAAAGAAGAAGAGGACACGTGCAGATGTGAGAGGGAGAGGGGAAGGCTGCATACACGTCTGTAGCGTGACAGTGCATCAGTGTTCTGAGTGAGGTGAGGTTCTTGCAGAGAGGAAGGATGGAAGCCTCAACACCAGTTCTCTCCCACCTACTCTGCAGAGAAGCGGGGCTATTTGCAGCATTGCTACTCGCCGTCAGCAAAGCCACTCTTGAGGTCGATCATCCCTTTCGAACATCTTTTTTCTCCAAGGCCAGCTCACAGTCGTCATGATGGGCTTCAGTGTCGCGGAGAAGAAAAAGAGGGGGAGGTGCTAGACAGCAGGACCGTACGAAAGCATCGCTGTGGTCCTTCACAGATCCAAAGGGAAAGACAAAAACAAAGGTGCGCAGCTGATTAACAACAACCACAATCAAAAAAAAAAGGTACCGTGAACGTGACGAGGACACCCACAACGTAACCTAGTCGCATTACGCCATACCTGTCTTTCCGCGTCGCACTCAGTCACCTTCACGGAGCATTGACTCCAGCTGTGCGAGCACTTGATGCGATTGCTCCCAGTAGTCCTCCCGTAGCTGGCGGAGGCAGTAGTCAAACTCACTGCCAACACTAGGATCAGCAGCTCCTCTGGAAGCAGAAGGAGGCACGCCAGCCCGTTGACGGGCCACACCATCGTGCGCGCAGGGTCGGCGCGAGCACGGCGCCCCGTGAAAGACACGTGAGGGGAAGCAGGAGGGTCCACCCGTCCGCTGGTGCCTGCTGTGCCGAGCATCCACAGAAGCACCGCGGCCAGAGACGCTCTTTTCGGCAGCAACGCACACGTCGTGGTGGTGACAACGAGCGGAGTGCGCGCGTGTCTGCTGATGTTCACTCATAACGTGCGGCGATTCCAGGTGCGGAGGCGGGGTGGTGTGGCTGGCGGTGTACGGTACACGGCGGCGCGATTCCTTCGGTACCGTGAATCGGTTCGTCGCGTTCACGGGCACGCGCGCAGGGGCTCGGCTCGTGAACGGGAAGCTGCCCACATTGCGGACAGCCACTGAGGAGTTCGTACGACAGCCATGCGCGGAGGTATGTCGTGTGCGAGTGTGTTGATGTGCAACACCGGAAGTCGCACGCGCTGCGTGGTGTGACTGAGGACGCGCGCGTTCAGGTTGACGGAGCTGGGCTTCCCAGCGACCAGCCACCGCGTAAGTCCCACGTGCAGCCAATCGTCGGGGTGTGCCGTAGTCACCATCCAGACCCCCGTTGCCCTCGGCCTCCGCGCAGACGCCACAACCACAGCGTGGGCACGCGGGCACTTCCCCCTGCGTTTTCTGGGTGGTTTCCGTCGTGTAGGCGGCATGTTCATCACGGCGCGGGTGGCGATGGTGACGACGCATCGGTGACGTGCGCAATGCCTCCGGGGCATTTGTTGTTGTAGTGGTGCCTGCGGTGGCGGTGGTAGTGGTTGGTACCTGCCGCCTCTGTGCACGGCGGTCCACATCATGCAGCGTCTGCGAGAGCACGTTCGTTAGTTGAAGGGCGTTCTCAAGCAGTTCAAGCAAATTTGCTTCACGGGTGGTCAAAGGCGCTTCGGGTGAGGCAGGCACGTACGGCGAGGAGGAGAAGGAGCGGCGGCGGAAGACCTCCTCCGGCGACGTCACGTCCGCATCGTCGGTCGTCTGCGGAAGACGGCGTGCGGCAGGTGAGGTCGGACGCACACGAATGACGGGTTCCGCGCCGGCCTCGTTGCCCGTGGCAGTGAACGGTTCACTGTGCTCGTGACACAGGTTGTTTGGATCAAGCGGCAGTGCGCGAAACGGGTCTCCTTCCGCGTCGTGTGGACCATACTCATACGGATCCGCCTCGTCAACGGCCTCGGCCTCGGGCGGTTCGGACAGCGTCGTTGTCGCCAAGGTGTTCATCTGTTCCGTCGCCGCGTCGTCGGCACCAGGGGTGGTGTCTGTGTTGCCCGGGACATCCTCGCCGCCGTCGTCGTGCACGCTGTCGTTGTGGTAGTCATAGGCATACTCGAAGGTGCCGCCGGCGACCTCATGGACTGGCACCGATGCCCCTTCCACGCATTCCTCAGCGACAGGCGGCTCGATTGGCGCAGAAGAGCCACTCCCACCTCGACGAGAGCCTGACGTTGAAGATTGAGCAGAGGTCAGTGACGAGGACGAGGACTTCAAGGAGCTGCGTGCGTCACTCCGCGTTGCGGTCCCGCCGGCGTCAACGTCCACTGAGCTTCCACTGCTACTCATCGGCGGCGCTGTGCACACGGCTTGTCAGTCGTGGTTGGTGTGGTGGATTGTCGTCTCACTGGCGGAGGGACACGGATGGATGCGCGATCTACCGGCGAGAGGGAGGAGGTGGATGGTGTGGGAGCTCTGTGCACAAGCAAGAAGCGAAGCTAACGATGAGTACGCCGTGAACGAGAAGGAAAATGGTACAGGTTGCTCACGAAGAAGCAAAGGAAGCAAAGGGAACGGATATGAACACAGATACACACACGCGCGCGCGTCTGTACACACGAGAAGGAAAACGAAAAGATGATACCTGTCCATGAAAAGAGAAGCAACCGTGAAAGGAGTTGAAACGTGGCAAGGATACAGACAGGCATGTGCGCGTGATGTTCACTCCCAGCGTACGGCAAAGATGTGTGCAGGAAGGGCTGTCGTGAAGACTGCCGATGAGGCGCGCGGTGTGCGCCGTTCCACGTGTCGGCTCATCGTCTGCTGTCCTCACGACAATTGGCAGCCGGCGCGGGTGTGTGGGCGTATGCGTCGTTGCCCTGTGAGCCGCGGGCCACCACGTCAACACAGTCAAGTCAAACTCGGGTGTACAAAGCAATGTTCCTGTTGTTGTTGTTGTTGTTTTCGGTCTTCTTTGGCGACGTGGCGATAGCCGTCTCGGTCAACTTGTGGCAGATGGTCGCTGTCCCACAGTGGTTGTGTAAAAAAAAAAAGCAAATAGACAGCACTAAGTATAATCGGTTTGCCTCGTCACGTGATTGTCTCCGTCAGTTCTTCTGCTGTGGTTGTTCTTGTTGTTTTGGCGTATCATCTCGCTTCCTCGTGGACAAGGAGAAACAAAGGGTGATCAGTAAGCACACATTCCTGCATGACGCCCCAGAGCAACGAGAAGCGGAGACTACGCATTGATAATCTTGAAGGCATCGCGTACGTCCTGTCGTACGCGAATGTAGCGCATCTTCTCCTCGTTACTCATCAGCCGCAGTGTACCTGACTCCTTGACTTCCTTAATGTGATCGAGCGGCATGATCAACAGGCTGCTCGTCTCCTTGAGCATCTGGAAGAGTGTCTCGACGACAGCGCCGCCCACCCCGGGCGTGGACGTCAAGGGTACCATGGCCTCCTTGTAGGCGGTGACGTCCTGCTTGTACACCATAGCCCCCCGGTCGTTCGCCGCGAAGAGTTTGAGGTGTGCCGCGATGCCCCGATAGAGGCACACGCCCAACGTGCGGACGAATGAGGACGGACCGCCGTCGCCGTACAGCAGTTGTTGCAGATTCATGGTTCGTGCGCGTGCCCGCACGGCGTCTCGGCTGCTCACCATGGTCGTCGTGGGGCTCGCCATCATGTTGAACACCTCTGTCGCGCCGGCACGCTGGTTGCCACCACCACCACCGCCCGTGGCGCTGCTGGGTGGCGGGAAGTATGCATGCGAGGTCTGCTGTGACACGATCGTGCCCAGCGTGGCGCCAGAGGCAATCTGCGAGGCGGACTGTCGCTGCGGCACCTGGCCGTTGGAGAGTCGGATGAACTCCTTTGCCTCCTCGAACTGCCGCGTCACGTAGTAGCAGAAGAGGGTGCATGCACGCGTGCACGGCGGCGCGACGGCGTACAGCTCCTCCCCCTTGCTCGTTTTCTTGGGCAAGTAATCCGATTTGAGCTGGTAGTGTGTGAGAATCGACAGTGAACGGATGATGATGGCCTGCATGCACATGTTCAGCAGCTTCTCTGACCGCTCGTCTAGCGCCTCGAGCTGAGTCACCTTGGCGTCCTCAACGTCCTGTACCAGGCGTGGGTAGCTCTGCAAGAGTGGCATCGTGATAACAGTGATAGTGTCACTGAGACCCATCAGCGAGGACTGCACGAAGAGAAGCATACGGAACCCACACTGCTGCGACTCGGGCTTCGGTGGATGTAGAAGCTCATCCTCCGACTTTGGCTTCAGACGCCAGTAGTCACGGTCACCGCGAACGGAGTCGTACGACTTCTTCAGCTCCGTGTCGAGGAACACGCCAATGCTCTTCAGCGCTTCATTGATGAGGTCAAACACATAGGGGCCCACCGACTTCGGCAGCGCGTACACCTTGACCCGCGAGGCCACCTGCAGCAAGTAGTCGATCATCTCCTTTGTCTTCGTCATGTGCGCCTCGCGGAGGTCGAAGAATTCACCTGGGATGGGGTGCAGCTTGCGCGTGTAGCTCTCTTCGAGCAGCGTATAATACCGCTGCAGGAGCTCCAGTTCTTCCCTTGCTTTGCTGTAAGCAGCGCGATCGGGGAAGATAGTATCGACGAACTTGGTGAGGAAGCTCATCTCCCCTTCATCAAACATCCCCTTGAGACCTTTTAGGTAATCTTGGAAAAAGGTGAAGTAGCGGACCTTGACTGTCTGATAGTAGGCAACGGCATCCGCCACCCGCACAGCGCTGCGTCGCTTCGAACGCGGTGAGAGACTTCCCTCGGCGTTCAGCAAGAACGTCATGTGCGTCTCGGCAAGCTTGATTTGCTGGGTAATGAACGGCTTCACGACACCTTCAGTGACCTGTGAGAGCAGCTGCTGTCGGGCGGTGCTGTTGGTGCCGAAAGCAGTCTCTACCGTGATGACGTCACGACGGACGCGATCAGCAAGGAAGCGAAACGTGTCTCCAAGCTCGTGATCTGTGTGGGTGCGGAAGTGATCCATGGCGAGAACAGGCGCTGGACTTGGTAGCGGTGGCTGGCCTGGCAGTGGACGCGGGCTGTGTTCACTGAACAATGCTACGCCGAGATCGTTGACTGAGCGCGCGAAGAACACGGCCTGCAAGGTGTCAGTGGACGGCGTGAGTGCGCTGTAGAGATGCGAGATAAGCTCCATTGTCTTGAGCGTCGCGCGCCCGTACGGCTGATGAGCGGCCGTCTGCGGATTGCGATCGTAGTAGTCGTTGAAGCAGGTCAAAACGTGGAACAGGTCTGACACAAGTTCTTGTCGGAGCCACGTGACGTACGTCTCGATGTTGTCAACATTGCGTGCGAGGTCACCCAGCTCCGACGCGAGCAGCTGCAGCTTCTGGCACCACTCGACCTGTGCCTCGGTGCAGCTACGCACGGCGAACAGCTTATCGAGGCCCGCCGCCACCGCCGCTGTCTCGGTACGGTGCAGTTTGATACTCGGACTCACGATACCGTTCACCCCGACTCGCTCATCGTCGCTATCCGTGTCCGAGGAAAACAGTCCGTCACTGCCTTCACCGTCCTCGCCGCCCTCCTGCGCATCGTCGCCGTCCGCGTCGCTCCCCATGTGTGAGGCCTCTCCGCTGACGGCGTTACTCGCCCCTTGCGAGCGCCGAAGTACACGCCGCTTGCCAGGGCGTGGCGCGGCTGCCCCGCTGGCGCGCCGTTCCTTCACCGTGACGATATCACCACCGCCCACCGCGGAGCGCCCGCCCGGCTCATCGTCGCCGAGGCCGCCAGCTGTCGCCGCGCCGACACTCACGACCGTGGTGAAGTAGCGCGGATTAAAAGCCGAAACGCGTCCGCGAGACCAGCGATCAGTGACCGCCGTACGCTGTGTTTCCCTCGCCTTGCTCAGAGATTTGAGCACCGCCGCCAGTTCCTTCGGCTCCATCGCGGTGAAGCCACGGAAAAACTTGAGTAGCTGAGACACAGCTTTGCCACGTTGGACACGTGCGTTTGACTGGGTCAAGTGCTGTTCAATGCCTGCCGTCGTGGCCTGGGCGTTGCCGACACGGTTCTCGTATTCCTGCAAGCGCGCGGACGTCGCCTCGAGCCCGAGCCGCACCGTTGCGAGCTGCCGCTTCGTGTTGATCTCCACTCGTTTGCTCCGCACCTCCTGGTCGCGCAACGACGCATCTTCGGTGAGGAAGAGCTTGTCAATCTGGTCCGTTGCGGTCTCCAGTGTGGTCGTCAGCTGCCCGGCGAGGTCCTCGTAGTCAATGGCGGCCAACGCCTGCGCCGCCGCGTCCCGGTCGGCAAGGCGGCCACCGGGTGACCCACTGACGCCACTGCCGAAGAGAGCACCGCCATCGCTACCACGCAACTTCGCCGCGGCCACCGCGCTCGCGCTGGTCGCACCGTCACCGCCCATCGCCAACAGCCTCTGTAGGCGCCGGTGGGTGTCCAAAACAGGGTTCAGCAGGCGGCCCGTCACGTTATTCACAAACGTTGGGGCAGAGAAGTTCAGTGCAGTGAGTGAGTCTCTGTCGACGGTCAGCGGCGGGCCGGTCGAGCTGGTACTGGCGCGACGAAGGCTCAGTGAGGAGTCACCGCCGGTGGTTTGCTTGTTGGCGGGGTCCGCTGCCGGGGCGGCGGAGGTGGTGGTGGTGGAGCGCTGCGGGGAGATGCTGCGGCGCCGTGTCACCACTCGCCGGCGGGCCGCACTCGGTGGTTGGTTGTCGGCGGCTGCGGGGGAGTGCCCGCGTGCTGTACCAGCAGCGGCGGTCGAGGTGCCATCGCGTGGCGACACTGCCGACGGTGAGGCTGCGGGTGCGGGCGTCGCGGTCGGCGTCGAGGAGGCCGCCGGTGACGCGCCTCGTCGCCGCACAACGCGCGGGGTTGGTTGAGATGACATTCACAATACGACACAGAGAAAAGCAGAGCAACGAAAAGCAAAGCCAACAATGCCGGTCGAACGAATAACAAAGCGGCCGTGGAGCAAAAAAAAAAAAGGAAAAGGGTACAGTGGGAATACACACGCTGTCTGCCTTTGAGGCGAAAATGAATGCGCAGGCAGACAAATAGGCAAAGGCAAGCGCACTTCCCTCCTCGTCTCTGACGCTCCTTTTTCCGTTCACCTGTTTTGTTGATGTCGTTGCCGGTACAGTAGGAGAAACCGCGAGCGGGGAGTATCGATAAGAGTGAAGTGGTTGGGTTGAGAAGGGGGTGAGTCACGTCCATGTGCGAAGACACGAGAGTGCGTGCAGCCCACCACACGTCGCTAGAACGGGGGTCTTCAATACTCACCGCCGAGCCTGCTGTGAGCATTTTCTCAAGAGGAAAGTAGAAGGTCATCAACCGCATTTGCTCAAGGCACGAGCAACGGCTGTCATGGCATCCATTGGCCACGCACACCCGTGTGCAACTGAACGGCAACCCCATGGCGTTTATGTTTGTTGTTTTTGCTACGCATGCATTTGTTTGGTAATACCGTGAGTTTTTCTTTCTTTCAACGACAGGAGAGCTGCTTAATTGTGATGGTCGAGGCGACCCTGACCGTCGTCACCAAGACCGCTGCGTGTGGATAAGGACAGTGCAAGCGGGAAGAAAAAGGTGGTGTGCTCGGGGCGGTTTTCCCTTCATCGCTCGCCACCACGAACAGGCTCATCGTTGAATGACGTCGCTCACCACCTCTTTCCGCTATCCAGGCCATCTCACGGCACTGTTCTATCTTGTTGTTGTTTTTGATCTCGTTCAGTTTTTTTTTCATTTCGATTGACGCTCCCACTCGTCGGTGCCCTTGTCATGACAATCATTTTCAAACTGCGCATGTGAGTTATACCGCCGCCGCAGTACGTGCTCAGCAATGGTGGAGTGTTGTTTCATTTCGGCGTTGCCTACGCACTGTGTGGCGCGTGTCGGGCGGATCTGGCCTAGTTCTTCTTCTTCTTGGCGGCGTTCGCGCCAGAGGTGGCAGCTGCTTTGGAGGCTTTTTGCGGCCTCGCCGGGCTGGTCGTCGTCGGACGCGTGCGTCGCGGGAGAGATGGGGCCTGTCGCCGACGGCGGCCCATGCCGGCACAGCGCGTGAAACACGTGAGCCACACAAGCACGAGGACCAAGCACGCCATAAGCGCGCCACACAGCACAAACAGAACAATGAGGCCATTGTAAAAGGTGGCGTCGGCATCATCACCGACGACGTCGAAAAAGGCGTCAGCACTGCGGTCGAGCACTCCATTGTAGTTCCCGCTCACGAGCATCGTCTTGTACTCACCCAGCGCATTGAGGTAGCCCTTGGGGAACGTCAGGCCGTACATGTTCCACAGGATGAACACACGCCACCAGACTTGACAGAAGAAGCTCGGAGCAAAAAGACCCAGCAGGAGCAAAGGCCAGAAAATGAGCACAACCCACGCCCCAACAGCGCCGGTGAGAATCGGCACCAGCGCGTAACCGAAGCCTCGCGCGTAGTGCCCGAGGTAGGTGGCGAGGTCTTGCTGGGCGCCGTCGCGTGCGGGTGTGCGGGCCTCGTTGAAGGCAGAGAGCGCCTTCTCGGTGTAGCGATAAGTAAAGTCCCACGCTGCTTCGTATGTTGGGCGCCAGACGTCGGCCAAGTGATGAACCACACCTTCACCGGTGCGCCACAGCATCATGGCGCTACCTTGCAGCAAAGCAAAATGGTGACTCCATGTGGAGAGGAAGCGGCTGTTCATTTCGCGCGCACGTGCCATCTGATCTTGAAGAGCGTGCTCGACCTCATCGATGCACGTCTTCTGCATATCGCCGCCAAAATCCTGCAGGGCCGTCAGCACCACCTTGTCGGCATCCTCTTCAGCCTTTGCGAGGGCCTTCTCGGCATTGTGGAGCTTGTTTGGGGCGTGTGAGCGCGCCTCATTCACCTCCGCACGCGCGCGACGCACACGAGCGTTGGCCGCTGCGACATGGGTGCTCATAAACGTGAGGTAGTCTTGGGTCACAGCCGCACACCCTTCAGGACGCACCTTTGCAGCAGTGTGGATGGCGCCCACACCGCCGTACGTGCGCGGCTCTTTGATGGAGGACGCCGCACGTGCTTCTTCAGCGAGACGAGCAGCTTCGGCTTCTGTTTCTTCAACAATACGCCTCGCCTCCTCTTCCGTGAGTGATGGCTCGTCTTGTGTGGCGTCCTCCATCACGTCCACCTCAACGATCTTCACCTCGACGGGTTCACCGGCTTCGTCCACGGCCGGCATCACCACTTCGTCAATCTCTACGGTGACGGGCACATCCTCGTCTGCCGCCGAGACGGTTACAGAGAGAGCGAGGAGAAGCAGTGCCAGCAACAGTGCCACGAGAAGAGCGCTGCGCATGCGCTGCGTACGACCTGCACAAGCCATTGGTCGACAAAGCGAATGGGTTGAGTGAACGCTTTCCGGTGTTGGTGATGTTGACCAGTGCGTGTGCTGGACACTTTTTCGGAACTCAGATAAGGAAAGAAAGGGAGATGTTTTTTTTTTTTCGTGATAGCGATGTCTGCAGAGATGATGATGTTGTTTCTGCGCGGTGGAAGATGGGCGAGAGCACGCAAGAGTCCAGAGAAAATGAAGGAGAGGAGGAGGAGGAGGGCGGATTGGACAGCAAGGACCGGTGAAGAGTACGTGCACACCCGCACGGAAATGGACCTGATAGGGTGCAAGTGCGGTCGCCAAGCAGTTTGCTGTATGAGCATGTATGTGCGTACGTGTATTTGTGTATTCGTGACCGTGGCAACCCACAGCGTGATCGTCGCGAGTGACGCCGATATTTTTTTATCGTCAGGTGCAGGAGAGAGAAACAAACAACGGCACAGTCCCAACCCTGCGACGGTCCCAACCGAGGCGGTGCTACGCCGCGCCCGTTCGCTCATGGTTGCCTCATCGTTGCACGGAGACGGTGGAGTACTTCTTGTCCGAGCTGGACGCGTTCTTCCCAAGCTTGCCGGCCCGGTACGCTGTGTTAATGATGTCAATCAACTCATCCTTGTCGTCAAATGCAAAGAAGTTGATCTTGTTGTTGTTGCCGGTGCCAACATCCACACGGATGTGTGTGTTACGGAAGAAGAACATGAGTGCGAAAGGGTCGCGGTCGTGGCCGAGCTCGTAGATGTTATTGAACTCAGTGACTTTGGTGGTATCCACGGCGTAAATGACAGCGTACTTGCGTACCTTTGGGGCCACCTCCGCCAGCATGGCGTCAATCTGCATGGTGGCAAGGTAGTGCGAGGCGGAGGCCTTCCGTGGCGCCGCTGAGGCGAGAGACAGTGTGCCGCTCTCGCCGCTATCCACGCGGCGGCGCTTGGTGTCTGCCGAGGCGCCAGCAGATGTCGTTGCTGACGAAGAGGCATCCAGGTCAATGTGAAGATCTGCCTCAAGTACTGCCTGGGGTGGGTTCTCAAAGGAGCTGAAGCGCACCACGACAAGCTTATCCGCTGAGTCGAGTACAATGTGACGGTCAACGTCCCACGCCGTGTGCAGCCGCCGAAGTTCCATCCTTGTGGGAACGAGTGATCCACGACGGCAGCGAAGAGAGAACGGTTGTGCCCTCGACAGAAAATTCTGGTTGAGGAACGAGATGAAGTGCGAAGAAAAAGAGAAAGAAGAGGGAGTGGACACGACTGTGCCGTCTGCACCGTGTGGTGGAGATGATGATACGCGTATCTTCGATTAAGACGGTCACACAAGGGTAAGGAGGGAGCGAAGGCGCCCCCGCGTGACGGTGGTGACTCGGCCATGCCAAGCCTCGAGGTCAGGGAAAGAAACAGGCGCCGGAGCTGCTTCCCTGTCGCAGTTTCCACACCTGTTTCCGCGCGTGTTGATCACGACAGTGTGCGGGTGTAGAGGGGGAGAGAGGTGTGTCGTGAGGCGTACACACACACGAGTGTATGCATCCACTAAAAATAACGATAGCTCGCACGGGTGAGAGGAATAGAAAACAAATGTTGCGGAGTGCAGAGCACGCTCACCGGCGCCGCTGGTCGCACATGTTCGCAGTCGCCTCAACGAAAAAGAGAGGGAAAAACGCGAAAACAGAAAAAAACAAAAGAAAATGGTTCTGAGCCCAACAGAGAAAAGAAGAAGGAGTAGGCGCGTCACATGAAATGAGCAGAAAAGGATACGGCTGCGAATGCCGCAGCTGCAATCTTTTTCTCTACACACTGTTCTGTTCGGTCGGCGTCTTCACTCCGCCTCTTTTGTTTTGATGTGGCTTGGTTTTTGTGGGGGTGCCATTGTCACCTTTCTTCTGTTCTTGTTTGGTTGAATCACGTGTGATTCTCACGCCTGGTGAGCTGTGGCGTGGGGTGGCCACTCGTAAGCTACGCTAGCGTGTGCTTGTCGGAAGCAGGCGCGCGCACTCCAGCATCTTGTCCATCACTGTCTGCGTTTTCCAGGCAGCGACCGCCCAGAAGCGCGCCTCTTGCTTGGCCACCAAGCGACCTGTCTTCTCGTCCTTGTGAAGCAACGCACCGACATCGCGCCACATGGCATCCCGCTGCGTGCGTGTTTCCGTGTCATCGACCGACTCATGCACCTCCTTCTTGGTCGTGTTGTGCGAGCCGCCGTGGCCATCGTTGTTGCAGATTGTGTAGTACTCCTCCGACCACGCCGCCACCTTGTTGCTGATCGGGTGCACGAAGTCAACCACCTCGAGAAGACCTGTTTTTGTCGCGATACGAAGTGTCTGCTCCTGTGCCACGCCGAAGCCGCAGAACATCGTCGCGCTTGTCTTGGTGCCGTCCTCAGCCTGGAAAAGGAGATCGCCAGAGAACTCGATAATCGCACCCTTCTCGCTTTGCTTGATGATGTGGCCAGTGACCTGGACAGGCATCTGATACGCCATCAGCTGCAAGGTCGTGCGGATGTTGTACCAGCCGATGTCGCCGAGGGCACCGTGGGGCTCAAGGCTGGGATCCATGCGGATGTCGTGTGCCAGGAAGCGCTCGTCAACGGGAATGGTGAAGGTGCTCGCGATGCGCTTCGCCCCACCCAGCTTCTGCACAGACTCCACGAGTTTGCCGATGCGCGCGCCGTGTGAGAGCATGGTGCCGTCCATGTAGAGCAGCTCCTTCGAGTCCAAGCACTCAATCCACTCGCGCAGCTGCTGCGAGTCGGTCGCAGGAGGCTTTTCACCCACGACGTGCTTGCCGTTGTCGGCGCACTTTCGTACCCACCCGTCGCGTGTCGTGACGGGGATCGGGATGAACACAATATCAACATCTGCGGACGTCACGACATCATCGTAGGAGCCCAGCTTGGGACGTGCGCTCTCGTCAATGTGCAGCTCTGCGCACACACCATCAATGAACTCCTTGCCCCTGGCGGCGTCCCGACACCCGACGTAGGTAACTACGCCACCAAGCTTGTGGATGGATCCCCAGTGCTGCCAGGCAATGTTTGCGGCGCCGAGAATGCCCACACGCAGACCTTCCATGATCGATACTGTTGCTGTTGTGCTTTTTTTCTTTTAGTGTTTTTTTTTTTTTGTGTGTGTGTGTGCCCGCGCAGTCTGCTCGGTTTGACAGGCAGGAGGGAGTGAGGAGCAGAGAACGATAGCTTTGCAAGCAAAAGAAAATAATTTCTGCTGTTTTGTGTTGGTAGTGGCTGATGGGAAAAAAAAATGGGAGAAGGTGTATACAGAAAGTGAAGACCAGGACAGCAAGAAACTCGGATGTGTTCCGCAAGTGGAAGGTGATGAGCAGATCGTGTCACGACGAGATAGGGGAACGCGACGTGTGCGTACGAGCAGCTGGCAAAGGAGGCCACCGGTGTATGTGTTCGCACACCGCAAAGCCGCAAGCGTAACAACGCACAGCGGTATTGTGAAATAAAAGAACGCACTAGGCGTTGGTGTGGACCGGTTGGCTGGCATGTCGCTGTGACTTTCTTTGCCTCCGGGGTGCGGGTACGGTGAAAGTTACCAGGGCAGGACAGGTGGCATCAGTGCAAAAACAAATAGGGCCTACTCTCACACAGATACGTCTAGACGCACGTAGACATCGATTCACAAAGCGTAGAGACGGGCAGAGAGGAAAGCAAAAACAAAAATGTGCGTCATGCGCGCGTAGCGCTGCGCAGTGAGTCTAGAACCTGCTGTGTCATCCACATCGACTTGATCAAGTGCGTTGCCAGGTCGGAATCCTGCACGGGGAACCTTCCAGGCTCATCCTTGTGCCGTACTGCACCACCGACGCGGCGGTACCGCGAATAGCTGGAGGAAGGACTGGTGTTGCTGCCGCCACCACCGTAGACACCCAGGCTGCCTCGCCGCGCTGAACCTTGGGTGTGGCCAGCGCTCTCAGTCGACACGCCGGAGGCAGCTGCGAGGCCAAGCACTTGCTTCAGCGAAGTCCACAGCTGCGCATCCGGGTGCGCTGTCCTGGGCAACGTACTCTCTCGCACAACACGATTGCGCACCCGAAGTTGGAGTGTGCCGGCTGTACCGCTGCTGTATTCGGATACGACATACCGGCCCTGCACCTGTGCGAGCGCGGGTGCGGTGCTTTCCTTCGTCGGGTGTGTGGCAGAGGGGACGGTGGGCGTGGCACTTCCACTGCTGGACGTGGACGTGCTTGATGAGCGAGGTGTGGCCGCTGGTTTGGCTGTCGCCAACTTTGTGAGCGTACCTGCTTCGGTGGACGTGGAAACGAAGTCGGCCTTCAGTGGAAACAAGGGGGCTGGGACGTCGAGATTACCCTTGGTGCCGGTTACGCTGAGTCGCTGCGTCAACGGCGCGCCGGGCTCGTTGGAGATGTAGAACCGTGCAGGAACGACGGTGCGTGGCGGGGCTGGTTTTTTCTTCTGTGCTTCCGCGTCGCTGGCGGATGCTTCACTCGCGGCATCTGACATCCCGGCCAACCCGTGCGCGCGACTGCTGCCACGTCGAGCGGCGGGTGAGGCGCGCCTGTCAGCGGTGTCGTCCTGTGCCCTGTCCGGCGAAAGGTCAAAGTACAGCGTGCCCTCCATGCTTGTAGGGGCCCCAGTGGCAGGGTCGCGACTCAGCACAGAGGCCATCGCACCGACAGGCATGACCCACCGAAACAATGCCAGATAAAAGCTGATTACGTGGTAGCCAATGTCGCCCAGCACGCCCAGCGGGGCGTTGTCGTCGCAGGTCGCTTCGTCCGCGGTGGCTGTGGTGGTTTCGGCGCCGATCGGTGTGGGAGTGATGGCACCTGGTGTCGCGCCGTCCCGTGCGCTACTGGTCGGTGAAGACGGTGAACCTGAGGAAGCCTCTGCGGTGATCGGTGGTGGCGGTAGTGGGAGGTCGAACAGAGCTCCATGGGCCGTCGACACCAACTGCGCTGGCTGCGCGACAACCGATGAGAGGCTCTTCACGCGTGTCCAGGCCTCGGATGTCGCCTCACTCTCTTCTCGTTCCCGCGGAACACAGACATGTAGCCGTAGCTGACAGGCTTCACCAACCTCAGAGCTGTACGCCGCGGTTGCCTCAGCAGAAGCAGCCGTGGTAGCTGTCTCGGCACTGGTGCTGCCCGCGAACGCATAGGCGCTACTGCTGCCACGGCCCCGCATGCGGTTGGGGGCCACGCGGCGGCCGCTGGCACTGCGGCCACCACGCATGGACGATGATGACGACGAGGTCGCGTTTTCTTGGCTGCTTCCCGCGGTCACCGGTACGCCACACAGACCACGCAGTGCGCCGATCAACGTCGTGTCGGTCCAGTTCCCCGCGCTGCGGTCCATCACACACACTTTAGGCCGCTGCACGGAGGCGGCGGTCTCGACGTACGCCGTCACCGACACGGTGCTCGCGGCTGCAGGGACATCAAGCACCACGTGCTTGCCCCGCTCAATACACTGCAAGATGAACGCGGCGAGGCCGTCGTGCGGGTTCAGGTCGTGGTGAGCGGCCGCACTCGCGCTGCTCAAGCTGCTGGCACGCGATCGCGCCGACCCGGCGCTGCGGCCACTGCCGAGCGCGCCAGTGCGTGTTTGTGGTGCTGCAGCCGGTGCCGCCGACGCCTTTTCGGGCGTCGGAAAAGCTCGCGCGGTGACGAAGACGACATCCACCTCGTCGAACAGAGGAAGGCTCATGAGTTGCGTCCAGGCGCACGCCTGCACACCACGGAGCGCCGGATCCTCAGGCTCGGCGGGCGCTGCGGCAACAGTAGCAGTGCCAGCTGTTGTGGTGGCCGAAGGATGCCCTTGGCGGTTTGCCATTCCGCCTCCGCCACCGTTCACACCATGGGACCCGAGGAAGCCCCAGCCACCGCCCGTCGCGGTCACCGGCTGTGCCACGGCGGCCGACGCAGCCCCCGCCGCCGCCTTTGATTTCTTCTCCTCTTCCGGTAGCTCACGCGGGCAATCGAAGGCGGTGATGCAGCCCTTCACGAAGTCCTGGGCAGCAGCCGTCAGCTTCGCCTCTCCGCGCTTGTCAAGCTGATCAGCAAGTGCATCCGGGCCTGCCGCGACGACCGCCACATCGTAGCCGGTCGCGAAGAGCGTGCCCCATGCTGTGAAGGCGGACGCCGTGGTGCCGACAATGGCGACCTTTGGCCGTGTTGGCGCTTGTCCTGATTCGCCCCTATCGCGCTGATTGCTCGAAGCGGATGAAGAAGCAAGTCCTCCGCCAAGACTAGGCGACGCGTAGCCCATCGCGCCAAGACTCAGGCCGAGTCCGCCGAAAGGGTTCATGCCGAAGGCGCCCGGTTGTGTACCAGGTGCGCCGCTGCCACTGGCAAAGCGCTGCGCAGCACCAGCAAATGGGTTGTGGCTTGTGCCGGTGCCCCCAAAGCCGAAGCCACGACCACCTCCACCGCCGTACTCGCCGCCACGCCCACGTCCTCCCGCAAACATCAAGTCTAAGGCAATGAGAAAAACAAAAGGGACAGAAAAGGGGGAAACAACCAACGAGCCAGCATACAACAGAGGGTCCAGACAGCCTGTGAGATGGCGAAGGTATTTCTCAACAGTTGCAGCTCAGTGGCGTCCTTTTTTGGTTTTGGTTTCGCACGCCAACAACAATGTGCTGGCAATGATGATAACTCAGCCAGAACAACGAGGGAGAGGGAGATGGACATGGTATGTGTGTGTGTGCGAAGCGAATTGGGTGGTAGAAACGGCACGTGAGGGGCATTGATCGCTCTTCAGCGCCGTCACCCTGTATATTTGTGAATTAAATGAGCGTGTGCAACGCGGAGCCAAAGGGGAGAGAAGTCGGTACGTACCTGTGGTGGAGCGTGATTGACACCCACGTGCACAGGAGCATCCTCACTGGGTACTCGTTTCGTCACCACCGCCGGCACCGCGCAACTGAACAGCCCACCATTGACGCCAACTCCGCGAACTATTGACAGCAGAGTTTTCTTTTCCATTTTTTGTGTGTGTGTTTAACCATGTCATTTCCGCGCATACCATAGCACCAACCAACCGAGGTGCGCACATTCCTTCCTCATGACTGTCTCCCCTCTTTCGCATGGACATCACGTCGTCAGACAAAGAAGCATATCAACAACAATGGGGAAAGAAGAAAAAAAAGCTGAGGCAATCTTCACGACGCAAGAATCATGTCAGCGCGCTGTCTCACTCAATCCGCCAAGTTACGACTCCACCCTTGAATGCCGTTACACGAGGGGGTGGCTCTATGGGGCTCTGTGTCTAGCTACCACGCAGACAGAGAGTGATATATGTGTGTGTGTGTATGCAAGCGTCCACCTGTACGTGGAGGTGCGGCTACGGTATCCGCGACGCACAGAGGGGCGAAAGAACAACGGCCTGAACTTCCGTGGACAGCAGGTGGAATCTTTTGCGGATGATTGTGATGTGAGCCGATCGCGCTCTCATTCGCAACATTTTCTCTCCATTTTTATGTGAATCTATGCTAGCAGCAGAGCACGTGAAACAAACAGACAAACAAAAAAAAAAAGAGGCTGCCCTCTTCAGCTCAAGCGATGGACTTGCTCACTCACTTCCGCTTGGACGCCTGTTCCGCCTTCAGTGCCTCCTGCGCTGCCCACTGAAGCCGGCCAAGACGCTTGTAAGCGCCCCACCACCCCGACTCACTCGTCTGGAGAATCTTGGTCGCGTCGAAGGTGGCCCAACGCTCGGCGCACTCACCGTTGCGGTACTTCTGCGGGCAGTTGCGGCTGGCGGCTTCCCAGGCCTTTAGCATCTCCTCCATGGGTGGTCGAGACAGCCCTTGGGCATCGCGGAAGTGGTGGCCTACGCGGAAGGCACACAGCCCAAGTCCGATCCACGTGCGCCACTCACCGACCTCCGCCTCAGTGGCATGACGCAGCCACGTCGAGGCGTTCTCGATGGCTTCTGCCGCGTTGCGAGGGATCAGCACGGGCACGACAGACCCGGTGCGTACGGCATCGCCTGCCTGGTCGTCGTCGCCATTCACGGAGTCACTGCCAGGTGCGCGGGCACCACCACCTGCACCGTAAGTGGCCCACGGCGCGCGGTACGTGATGACACGAGAAAACGAGCCTGCATCACGCACACACACAGAGAGAAGTGCGGCCTGCTCAGGCGGCACGCGGCCGTTAGGGAAGCCAATGTTCCACTTGCAGTTCTCCATGACAGCCATGGCGCTGGTCCGATTCTCTTTCATGCAGCTGAACATGCGCAGCATCCCGTTTGTGCGGTAGATCTGCATGTCCACAGTAGGGATCTTGTCTTGGAAGCGTGCGAGGAAGCCGTGCACAGAGTCAAAGTCCGCAAACGCCGCATCCTTCAACCGCGTGTGAATGTGGAAGGAGGCCTTCTTGAGGTTGGGAGACTGGAGCACCACCTGCGTCTCCACGCGCTCACCGATCTTCTCCAGCTCTGCGGTGACAACAGTGAGCACGTCGTCCAGCACCTTTTGCTGAAACGGACGAATCTTCGCCATGCTCCACTCCTCCTTCGGCACGGCGCAGTCCACATCCATGACCAGGTCAATCGGCGTGTGTCGACGACCAAAAACCGCATGAACGGTGCGAATCGTGTCGGGCATTGAGACGATGGCGGCACTCGCCACCTCCAGCGGTGTCCCCGGCCACGCAAAGAATTGGCACCCGCCAGACGGTAGCCGGCGAGCAAAAATGGCATCTGACGGCGCGCATAACGGCAGCACCTCGTCGATCTTGAAGCCCTTCACCATGGCGGTCTTGTGGGCAGCCGCCGCGCCGCTCTCGCCAGCGTCCCCTGCGTGACTCGCCTCGTCGGTAGCGGAAGCGGTGGCTCGCGACGCCACGCCACGCAGCTCGCGGCTGAGGGTCTCACCAGTGTTCACTGCCAAGTCGGACTCCTCGCTAGGTTGGGCCGCTGCGTCAGTTGGTGAGGCCTTCTTGCGAATGACCTTCTTGATGATTTTCTTCTTCTTCTTGGGTGGCTCAGCGGAGGTCGCACTCGTCGTTGCGGTCGCTGGCGTTGGTGGTTGCGTGGATGCAGCCACGGTGGCCGTGGTCGCCGCTGGAACCTTTGCCGCGGTGGTCGCCGTCGCAACCGTGCGGCGACGTAGCGTGGTCTTGGCCAGCGTGAAAGCGGAAAAACGGAGCATCGGAATCAAGCTGTGTGGGGTATGAAAAAAGAGCGGCACAAGCCCGTTCACGTCGAGCGGGACAGAGGAAAGGCGCTCAACGTAATGTCGCGCAGGCCAGACTTTCGGTGCCTGTGGGGTGACGGAGGCAGGTGAGAAGGGGAAAACGAAGAAAAGTTGTACGCTGAGGCGTGTCTATGAAGAATGAAGAGGGAGGTGTATGGGGGCCTCTATTGTATTGTGCTCTTTTTAGCGTTGTCGCATGAGATACGTGTGAAATAGGGAATTAGAAAGAGAGAGGGCGAGAGGTTGCATGAGAACGAGAACGAGACTCACCGAGGCGAGGCGGTGTAGGAAAGACAGCACTGAAACAAACCATGTGACGGGGGAAAGAAAAACTCCTGTCACAGTTGGGTAGCAGGGTGCTCGCCGTGAAACACAACACACACACACACGGCTGTGCGAACCGAGGAGAGCACGCGTGCCTGGCAGTTGAAGACAGCTGTTGTAACGTTTATTTGTTTGTTTGCCTTTTGACCGAGTCGGTGCGGTGCACCACCATGTCTTGGCGCGGTGTGACGCGCGCCACCCACCACCAACGAAGTGTGGTGGCTTGATGGGCGTTCCCACCCCCATTGTCACGCTCTTTTTTGTTGCAGTGGCCCTTTTTTTTTCTCTTCTTTACGGCCGGACATTTGGAGAATGAATGAGGGTACCATCGCCGCCCTGTGTGGATTCTCTGTGGGGCACAGGAAGAAGGAGAGGAAGAAGAAAAAAACAAGTGAGGGATTAACGGCTTTTGGTATCACGTGATGCACCAGACAATGGCCGTTTCTCTGATGTGGGGGGCCTGCTTTCTGGTGTTGTGTTGATGGAAGTAGTTTATTTGTAAAAAAAAAGGAAAGAAAGACAAGTATGTGTCTGATGCTGACTGACAGCAGGTCGCCTGAGTGCCTTTTTCTTTGCGTCTTTCATGGTTTCATGTTTTGCGTTTCTTTCGCTGATACGCCTACACGTGAAGGCATTGATTCACTGACTAGTCAGTGTGCGAAAGTCGAAGAAAAAAAGGGAGAAGACGTACACACATTAGTCCGAACAAATGCAGGTGCCGCGCAAGGCGTAGGTCGCGGTGACGCGACGGGCAAAGGAGACTTTTTCTTTGTTTGACGCCGCCGGTGTTCCTCTTTTCCTTCTATCCTTCTTGCGCGTCGGCGTACTAGTTTCTTGTTGTGCTCACCAAAGACACCACTAGTGCTCGCGACGGTGTTGCGACAAGGGTAAGATGCGACTTGTGCGGTAGCTTCTTTTTTTTTGACGGTAGTATGTACGTGTGCGTGTGTGCACCACTGCGTGAGTGTGCCCACAGGACAACACGTATGTGCTTCCTTCTTCAGCATTAGATGTTTTGAATGACCATCGAGACGGCAGACTTGTCATCGCCACCCATGTTCACCGTGGCACCCAGAGCTGGCACCTTCTTGAGCTGGTAGTCGCCGCAGAGACCCTTCATCTGGCGGTAGATCTCCATCACCTGCTTCACGCCCGTAGCGCCGACCGGGTGGCCGAAGGAGAGAAGACCGCCGCCGGTGTTGACGGGGATGCGGCCGTCCAACGAGGTCTCGCCGTTGCGGATGAGGTCCTTCGCCTTGCCGTACTCGGCGATGCCCAGGGCCTCGTACATGAGCAGCTCGGCAATGGAGAAGCAGTCGTGCACCTCTGCAACCTGCAGGTCCGACGGCTTCACGCCGGCGGCGGCCAGTGCCTTCTGCGCGGCATCGCGTGAGGTGAACATGACGGTGGCGTCCTCAGGATCCTCGAAGAGGTTCGTCGCCGAGCATGCCAGGGACTTGATCTCCACCAGGCGGCCATCGTTGGGGCTCAGGCCCAGCTTCTTGAGGCCAGCCTCGTTCGCGAGAATGCAGCCCGCACCGCCGTCGCTCACCTGAGAGCAGTCGCTGAGGCGCAGGTAGTCCTTGTACGTCTCGTTGCCAAGAAACTTGACGTTCTTGGGGCCGTTGTTGGCCTCCTCGAAGGTCATCTTCTTGGTGTGCATGTGCGCCAAAGGGTTCTTGTTGCCATTGGCGTACGCCTTGGCCGCCACACGTGCGGTATCCTCCATTGTGAAGTGGTTCTTCTCCGAGATGTACTTCATGCGCTTGGCGAAAAGGCACGGGAACGTGAAATCGTCGAGGCTGCGCTGACGGCGGTAATCGGACGCACGGGCAAGGTAGTCGCCACCCTGGCGTGCGCTGGCCGCGGTCTGAACCTCGGCACCAACGGCAAGTGCCACGTCAGCCATGCCGCCCTTGAGGGCGTTGAACGCGGACATGATGGCAAGGCCACCAGACGCGCACGCACCCTCCACACGCATAGCCGGCTTGTACATGAGTGGGTTCTTCGCACCAGGCTGGCCGTAGGTCAGCGCACCCACCACGGCGGGACCGAGGTGACCCTGATTGCTGAAGAGCTCGCCCACGAAGTTGCCAATGTACAGCTGGTCGATGAGCGACTCGCAATCGCGGATCTTTGTTTCCTGGATTGTGCCACGCACCGTATCCGCCAAGATCTCCTCCAGCGTCTTGTTTTCCTTCTTGCCGAAGTCAGGGTGCTTCTTGTCAATAAACAGCGGGCTACCCTTGCCGACGAACGGGGTGATGTGGCCGCCAACAAGGAAAATGCGGCTGGAGGCCGACTGGAGAGCGGAGCTGCGACGGAACATATTTATGGTTTTTTTTTGTTTGTGGCTGTTTGATGGCTGGTGTTTGATGATGATGGAATATCAGGAGGGATACCAATCAAGATGAGGACAACGACAGGCTTCTGCGGTGATTTGGTGCTGGCGCCTAATACGTGTTTAGGTGCGCAGAGGAAAGCGGAGGAATGCGAGTCGGTTCTGCTTTGAACGTTAAATGACAGTACTATAATAGGAGAGAACGAAGTAGCTAGCCGTGTGGGTGTTGTCGATCACGTGGTGAAGGAGGAGGGAAGGTGGGGTCAAGGAACACACGGAAAGTACGAGGTGAAGTAGAGAGAAGAGAAGGCACGAGGTGGTGCATAGCACAGTATCAGGTGTCCACGTTGGCTTTCTTTTTTCTGCTGATCCTGCGCGCACGTCCTTCAGGAAGCCCAACAGATGTCGTCACAAGCCCGAGAACGAGGTTACACGAGGCGCGCCTCCGACCTGCGGCGCCGCTGTGCGATACACGCACGCGATGTGACACCCTTGACGTCACAGAGGCATCTGCAGGCGTATCGGGCCACTCCCGCGCTGTGCTGCAATAACACTGAGAACGAGCAATGAAAGAGAGTGGAAGCCATCAACTTGGATAAGCTCTTCTCTCTCTCTCTCTCTTCCTCCTTGTTGGTGGCCTTTGGCCACTGTGTGTGTATGTGCGTGCGTGTCTACACTACAGTACACGATAAGCAAATGTCCTACAGACAGACAGATCACGCACGCGCAAAAACAAAAATAAAAACGAGCCAAACACGCAAGAACAAAAAAGAGAGATCTGATTCGTAGTCTCACCATGCGGATGGTACAAGCAAGCAACATGTCGTGTGCCGTGCTGGGGAGGGCAGACAGCGAGGTCTTCTCCATTTCATCTTTCCTCGGAGAGACGTGCATTTTTTGTTGCATGTGCGTGCGTGTTGATTTCTCGTACGGCGTGGGTGAGTTCAGCGCGTGCCCTCCCAGCCATTCTTGGACATCCACGGTGCGCCAATGTAGAAATGACGGTAGCGAATGTACGTCTCGGAGGTAGGGTAGTCGAGGGTGTTTGGCTTGAACTGCTTGCGCAGCTCATCGACCTTCTCGGCGGGATAGTGCTGGGCGAGACAGTCAAAGTGCGCCTCAATCTTGTACTCGCAGCTACCACCCTGTGCGAGGCAGAAATCACGAGCCCAGCGCGTCTCTGGGCATTTTAGCGACGGGTTCTGGTCGGAGCACGGCAGCGGCACGCCGTGCTTGGGGTACTCGGATAGAATGCTGGGGAAGACCTTCCACGTTTCAATGCCCATCCTTCTCGTTCCTGGATGATGTCAGCAAAGGGAAAGAGAAAATAAAAAGGGGGTGAGGTGCTATGTTTGTTTGCCTGATTTGCGTGTACGCGGTAAACGCAGTGTGACTAGCTATTGTGTGTGTGTGACGGCCAGATGGCGCGTCGTGATCGAATGATCTACCTAGGTACCTAAAGCAGACAGAGAGGTAAGCTACTTCCTAGCGGATTTGCGTAAACAACGCCAAGTACAACTGGTGACCACAAGAGATGGAAGGGTCGGTGTGAAGAGGCGGGGAAAAGGGGGGCAGAGGAGGGACGGTGGTGTATCATGTGAGACGCAACGCAATACTGAGCGGGCAGAAACATACGAGTGCGCTTGTGTGCGTTGAGAATGGTGGGGACGGCGGGGAAGCAAGAGACCCAGGCACTGTCATTCGACGATCTGAGCTGTGTTCACGCGCGAGCGTGACGTCGAGAGACAACTACAAGGTGCTGTTCAAGAGAAAAATATATAGTTTATCGAAAGCGGTTCCGACAGTGAAATAAGCGACAACGGCGCGCAGCGTGGCCACCGACGACGGTGGGTAAAAAAAAAAAAACACTTGATAACACACAAACGTACACGTAAGCGTTGACCGTCGACGGACAACGGAGACCACGCTTTCCCGTTTTTCTCTTCTCTTTTGCACTGTTTCTGCCATCTGGCCACCGCGTATGCACCAGTCAACTACCGCGGGTACAACGAGGCTACCATTCAGAATTTCATGCATTATTTGATGAAGAAAGCAGAAAAACAAAGAAGGCCGCGAGTGGCGTCGAGCCTGTTGTTGTTTCGGATAAGGTTTGACATCAATTCACACACGCGCATACACACACGCAAAGCACGCACCGGTCATTAACTTCCTCTCACTGAGGCGAACGTTTTTTTTCTTCCGAGGAATGTGTTCGTGCACAGTCGTTCGCTGCGCCATCTCGCGTTGACACACGCTTTAAAATAAAACTCAGTCGCTAGGGTGGTGAGAAGGAGAAAAAAAGAAAGGGATAAAGCGTGTTAGAGCGCTGCACTTCAACCTCTCTCTCTCTCCATCCCATGTTCGCTCGCAGGCGTGTCATCCCGCCTGCGTGTGCGGTACGGCACACGGCAGTCGCCATGACGACAATGGTCACACCTTCGACTTCTTGTCCACCCACTCCGTGCGGGAGGCGATGAGTGCGGCGATGACGGAAGGGTCAGAGAGCGTGCTTGTGTCTCCGAGGTCCTCATCCTTGCGTGTGGCGATCTTCCGCAGCACGCGGCGTACAATCTTGCCCGAGCGCGTCTTGGGAAGCCCCTTCGGTGCGGGCTGAATGACATCCGGCGTCGCAATCGCACCGATGACCTCACGGACCTTTGCCCTCACCTCACGAATGACCTGCGCCGTCACCTCCTCGCCGTGCTTCGGCACGATAAACAAGTACAAGCTCTCGCCCTTGATGTCGTGTGGCACGCCGACCACCGCGCTTTCGACAACGGAAGGGTGCATATTCGCGGCGTTCTCGACCTCGCTGGTGCCGATGCGGTGGCCGCTCACGTTCAGTACATCGTCCACACGGCCGGTGATCCAGATGTAGCCGTCCTTGTCGCGCCGCGCACCGTCGCCGGTGATGTAGAAGCCATCCACGTTGAAGTATGTCTTCTCGTAGCGATCGTGATCACGATAGAGTGTGCGGGCCATGCCGGGCCAGGGCGTGTCGATCGCCAAGAGGC
>JASANP010001126.1:0-177982 GCA_030849625.1 Wallacemonas sp. TrypX | reverse complement strand
CAGAAGCCGAGCTTCGGCAGGGACTCACGTTTCTCCTTCTTAGGAGCGTCGGTCTTGGCGGGGGCGGCAGCCATACTGGAAAGTCAAGCTGATGCGGGGAAAAGGGGAGTGTTGAAAAAAGAAACTTTTAAAAGTGTCGTTAGAGCTTGAAACCGAGAACTGTCAATTAGGACGCGCAGAATAAACGGAGGAGGAAGCAGATATTCGCCTGTCGCAGCTGGAGCAAAGTATCAGAGCGGCAATTAAACGTGCTCTGGCACTTGAGCAGGGGGAGGAAAAGTATCGCTGGCTCCACACAACGCAGAGTCGCAAAACACCAGGGAACGGAGAACCGCATCTGGGTTACAACTGCGCAGTGTGAGCCAGATATTAGTGCAACTCATCGGCACAGAAACCATGCTGTGCGTTTCCGGCAAAAATGACAAATTCTTCGTTTTCTTTTTTTTTCCGTGTGAGTGGTCTGTGACGTCTCAGAAATAATGCATTTATCGACCGAGCGGCGAGGGATCGCTTGGCAACACACAGCGGGCGAAAAAAAAAAATAGGTGTTCTCTTCTTTCTCTGACAACCATGACATCCGCGTCACAGATTGCACCAAATTGTCCATGACAGCTTTGTGAGCCAAGAAAAAAAAATGAGCGGAGACAAGGAGATGCACGAACCAACCAGTTCACATAGTCACCGCTTTTTTTTTTTTTTGGCTGTGAAAACGCACACACGTCTATACGGTACAGGTGTTCGACAACTGCCCACTGTTGGTTTGGTTTGGCCCACTGCCAAAAAAAAGGGAGCAAGCTGGCTGACTCTGCTTCTTAATGGGCACGGCGCACCAAAAACATACAGAACGTGAACATCATGTTTTTTGGAAGCGAATTGGGCACAAAGGGATCCAGCCGCTCCCAGCTCTCTTCAACAATTCGCCGTGCGTCGCCCAACGCTTCCTCCACACCACGGCCCTTGTCGATCAGAGAAAGGATTTTGCGGATCTTCTCCTGGTCTGTCGTTTTGGATTGAATGCCTGTCCATAACGCGGTACGGTCTTCAAAGGTGAGGTTCGCGAGTGCCTTGGCGACGGGGTAAGTGATTTTTCCGTCGCGAATGTCTTCCGCGGACTCTTTCAAGTCGCCGTCAAAGCCTCTGATATTGAGAGCATCGTCAATTATTTGGAACGCCAAGCCAAGCATCACTCCAAATTCCTCGACGTGGTCTGCCGTCACGTTGTCAGTGTCGCACAGCACGCACGCCATTCGACAAATTGTGCCTGATGCACCACCAGCTTTCAGAACATGAATTGTGCGAATAGCCTCGAGGAGGGCTTTTGCATCACCTGTGCGCACCGCGTCCGGCATCAAATAGAAGAGTCCATCAATGTCAAGTCCTTGCCCAGCATGCCCGGCTCGCAGGACATCAAAGTACAGTTCGTAAATGATGCGCGCTTTCGTCGGGGGCAAATCTTGGATGCGCGCTAGTTGCGGGGCCATGAAATAACACTGCGTACCAGCATTGATGGCGGCTGGGACACCGTATTCTACGTGAACGCAGGGACCACCACGCCGTAAAGTCGAATTGTCTTGAATATCATCAATAACGAGAGAGCCAACGTGCAGTAATTCGGCCATGGCAATATAGTGTCTGCAGTCAAAATAATCAGGGCTCAACGCATTACAGCAGGCGACAAGAATCAGACTTCGCCACGATTTGCCACCTCGGTCGATAATGGAGCGCACTGGCTGAAACAGAGTTCTCCCTATTTGTGCACACGGCACAGTGGCGAGAAAAGACTGATGCCTGCCAAGAACATGTTCCCGTATAAAAGCCTCGGACGGATCTGACGGGTATAAGTCTTGAAGGAGTGCGTGAACGGTTTTGCCGACAATTTTCATCAGCCCGCTTGTTTCTTCGTACAGCATGGGTGGCTTAAACTCCAAAAAGCCTTGAACGGTGACGTTCATTTGAGAAAATGTGCCACTGCCAACAACCACGCCTTCGTAAAAACCACATCCAGCGACTAGGATCGTGATGAATTCCTGTGCATGAAAAGCAGCGTGAAATTCAACCTCCACATCCGCGGATGGGATTTTTAGCGTACACTGTACAGGATACTCCAGAAACGTCACGAGGCTGGTCCATCGGTGATGGACAATTAGCTCTGCGTCGCTGCACAGAGTTTTGTGGCCGCTTGCATCCGTCACCACAGCGACGCACTCTTTCGGAGTGGTGCCTTCGGGGTTAAAAACACGCAAAAGGCTGATCTGGATGTCGTTCGATAGCCGCAGTGCCAACCAAAGCCATGAGTCTCGTGCGTCACGGCCGTTGGCTGAGTGCTCACCGCCGAATTCCCTGTCGTACCAGCCAGTGCCTCCTACGGGTACAAGTGGTGCACCCGGGACTGTAATTGTCCCGCTCACTTTCGCCCGTGGACAGTAATAATAATGCATATTATTTACTACGCCGTCTTCACCGTGGGGTACCGGGTCCCCTTTCACTGTGAACGAAAGCTGCACAGCCACCTGGCGGGAGTGGTTCACGTGCGAAAAACAGTACTCGCGACCGTCAGCAATATTTTTTATTTTCAATACGCTTTCGTCTGCCAAGTTGAGGCAGAACGGATCGGCGCTAAACGAACTCTGAGCTTGCATGAGGCGATCTGGACGCGGGAGCTGCCCTCGATTGATCAGCCTCAAAAGCGACTCTTCACAGTGCTGGGGCTGCCGGCCTGTGAAGTCGGGGTCAATGCGTTTCCGGATTTCATCCACGGCACGTTGGTCAAGAAGACTGTCAGAGTAATACTTGTGCTCTACCAGGTCGATCACTGCCCACGTGCAGGCATCGAAGTAGGAGGATTCGTCCGTGGGAACGTCGTCACCGCACTGCCGGAAAAAGGAAGCAAAGAAGCCAAATTTTGGCGTTTCCTCGCCGGTGCAAGTCAAAATGGCATTGGCGTACCACCATTGAAGGGGAACATTCATTGGTGCGTCACACTCCGTGAAGGGCAGTGTGTTCGCGGGGACCGCGGCGGACACCGCCTCCGTCCTGCACTGTTTCCTCGGAGTGCCGGTGCTTGTCATCTGTGTTTTTGCTTGTGTGGTGTTATTTTGTTTGTTTGTGTCGATTCGCGTGGCGGTTCCGCCGGTGCGGTAAGGGTTGGAGCGCGGTGGGGTGGCTTTGCGGGTTGGGGGAGGGCGGAGGCGGCGGCCCGGCCGCGCCGCCCCGGCGCCACGCCCGCGCCCCGGCCGCAACCCCGCCAGAGCCGCAGCGCGAACAAGCCGGAGCCCCACGCGCACCCGAAAAATGTTCCCAACATTCGCCAACAGGATACGGCGGTCAAAAAAAAAAATCCACTCTCTTGTCCTACACACTCGTGACCAATTTACCGTCAGGTGATTCTGTAGCATAGGTACTAGCATAACAGCCACCTTTCCACACACTGTTCGTCGCGTTGACAAAAACACAACAAAGAAAGTAGATTGCCAACGTTGACGTTGGACGACACGAACAAAGAGAAGAGCAATGTTGCGTCGTGTTGTCGGAAGAACCGGGTGGCCGTTGCAGGCGCGTATGACGGCGTCTGTGACAGGGACCGGCTCGTTCAATCCCTCCAAAGACTCAAAGGGTAACGACAACGACATGATTCACCAACAGGAGACCTCGTATGACGGTCCAATTAGGAACTCAACTGGTATGGACAACCGACCAGGCCTGTACGCGAAAAAGCCTGAGGACGCGTATTTCGAGAAGGCGTACCCAAACAGAATTGGCGAGTTGCCCAGCCACCAGGTTCGCTCAGCCGATGAGCCCAAGTCACGTGGTGACAACATAAAGGTGCCCGAGTTTGACACCTCCCTAGGCAAATTTGAGCAGGCTCCGTACATTTCTGGTGGCCCCAGCGCAATGCGTTACCAGAACTACCAGCGCGAACCGCCTGTTGAGGGCGTGAACGTGAACGACACTATTCACGGTTTACCGTGGGACAACCACCACCCCGACTACGAGTATGGCACCATCACTGGAAAACGTGAGGGCAACACACAAATGCTGGCGAACACAATTGCCGTCTGGGAGCGCAACGCTGCCATCATGTCCCTGTATCGTGCGTGCCTCAAATCGCTTCCTATGATCAAGCACTTCTACTGGCTGGTGACGCCGCTGCCACAGATGAAGGACAAGGTACGCCTGCGCTTTCTTCAGAATCAGCACGTTAAAGACCCTGATGCCATTCGCCACTTGATTCACAATGGGTGGATGGAGTACCAGGAGACCGTCATGTTTCGCCGTCCACGCGCCACGGTGGAAAAATACTTCGAGGCGGAAAGCATGGACGAGCTTCTGCGGCAATACACCAACGAGGAGGGGCAGCGCAACGACGAGAGGGCATTTTGGAACGGCGAAGAACAGCGGCGCGAAGGTCCATACGGCGGCCACTGGTCGTGGCTCGGCGAGCAATCCGAAAAGGAGTTCGAAAAAATTGCCGGTCGCGTGCCGACATCATGGACTACCTCCAAAGGCTACTTTGAAAAAGGCCAAGCGGACGGCACAAACTTCTGGGAAAAGAATCTTGACTACGAAGGGTGGTACATCAAGAACGTCGACCCTGACCGTCAGAATGCGCGGCGAGAGATGCAGGGATGGGTGGAGAGTGGATACAACCAACCAAAACACTACGCCAGCAAGAACCGACGCGGCTACCGCCGCATGGTTAAAGATGTGGAAACGCTCATGGAGACATCCATGGAAGACCTGTACACGCATAACCGCGAGCAGTTGTTTCAGTACCTTATCCGAGAGACACATCCCGAGTCTAATCGCATCAATGCGGAGCGAACTCTCGCGCGCCAGGATGACGACTTCTACTCAACGAAATTCGATGAGTATGAAAAATACCTGAAGCAGACGATGCGTGAGATGCCCAACCCTCGACTCTGGAAGACTGACGCGTTTTACTTCCGCCTTCGCTATCTGCTCGCGCCTTTGGAATACAACTGGGCAAAGGTGCCGATTGGCGTAGCACAAGAGAAGTTGTTCAACGAGTGGGTGTCTGACGTGGTCAACTACGCGGTGTACACTAGTCCCGCGTTTGCTCAGGTCAAGGCTGACAAGACCCGCAATTCAATGGCCAAGACGTGGGCGGATTTTTACACCGAGTTTGACCCAGACGTACCGGAAACGCGTCGACTTCCGTGGTACCACCCAGAGTTCAACTACGACCGGCGCCACAAGTGGGACGAACGGTGTATGCGCATGAAGCGATGGGTGCAGAGCGGCACTATTGATGGCAAACTGCCGTTTTTCGACAGTCTTGTAGCCGAGTGGGAACAGTACGTGAACCGACCAGAGCGCTTCCGTGCGCCTGACAGCGCTGAACGCCGTTATGCAGCGCCGCGCATGGTCCAGCTGTACCGTGCACTCAACAAAGTCATGGATGTGGCTTTGGCTAACCAACTGACCGCAGTACTCCTGAAAGTTGCGTCAAGGGAGGAGCTGTCAAAGATGCCAGTTGAAAAGATTCAGGAAAAACTGGCAGCCACCGACCTTTCTGGCTTCAGGTTCGCTGTTCCGACCATTATCTACCCTGACGAGACTGCACAGCCTGCTCTAGGCCTTGACGGGCAGTCAGCGGTGACAGCTGAGAGCAGTGCCTAGCAGCGCAGCTGAGTAACACCACTTCGATGTTCTCATGATAGTGCAAGTAGGTGCGCACGCATGCGCGGCGAAGCCGGTGTTACGGTCGAAACAGAGAAACGTTTTGCGGCCACTGCAAGTACGTACATGAGCGGTAGTAAACTCTCTGAGAGTTCACATGTGCTTCACACCAACTTCAAGGTTGCCGCTTTATTTCTTTCTTGGCGTTCTTGTCGTGGAGTGTGTTGCACTTTTGGCAGACGGATTCCGTGTGCGCGTTGCGTTTTTCTCTTTGCGTTATCCAACTGTGATTTTCTTTGTTGTTGCTTTTCTTCAATTTTTGCTTCCTCCACCGAGTAGTCATCACCGTCTTTTTTTTTCCTCTGCTTTCATCGATTGCATTGAGCGCAGACGTTGTTACCGTCTTCCAATACTTAGTCAGTAGTGATCCATATCTGTGTAGTCGCGACGTGTAGAACTGACCGTCTACCGAGCGCACTGCGTTCGGCGGTTGTGTCGGCATCAAAACAAACAAGCAAAGAAGCGAACCAACCGCAGTGACGCAGACAGTATCACATGATTCAAGGTTGGCGCACAAGATGCACGCACTCCCGAAGGATCCACAGCAAATAAAAGGAGTACGGAGAAGCCGAACCTCTGTTCGTTATGCCTCTCAACCTCTGAGCTGTCCACCAAATCCCGGGTGAGTTGGGAAAACATGCTGGCTTCCGGGAGGCCGCAACTTCCCCTATTTTCCAAACTCGCTCCTCTCGTGACGAGAGAACACTGCATCATACACGTACGCGTTAAATGCTGTTCTGCCTTCTCGATAGATAGCGTGATCCTTTTTTTTTATGTGTGCGCGTGCCAACCTTTCAATACTCGTTTCATCACCCCCAACCTCGTTTGCATACGTCCTTCTCTGCCTCTTCATGATCGTGTTGTACTTGCGAACTTCACTCCCACTGCTGACACGAAAAGAATTTGCTTTGCTTTTTTTTTTTTCACACCTGTCGTTGCATTTCTGAGTGCGTGTACACGCGGCTCTTTGCGTCACACGTTGTCGGTTTTTTTTTGTTCGCACGTCTCCACCACCATTGAAGGTGCTGTCACCGGCCTCTCTATCATTCACCTGTGCTTTCACATCTGATTTGGTTACCATTCCTTACTGTGACATCACTTTAAGAAAACAGAAGCCACAGTGACGCTCGCAAGATGGTGAAAGTTCGTGCATCGAAGTCGAAGCGAAAGTCTTCAAAGCAGCGCCACAAGATTGAGAAGAAGAAGCGTGAACACAAGCGCGACCTCCGCAAGGCTGCGAAGGCTCTGAAGGCCAAGGGCTTGATGCCTCGAAGCAAAAAAGGGCGTGATATGGCAAAGCTGGCGCTGAAGATCTCGAACGCCGACCCTGAAAAGGAGAAGATTCTCAGTGCAGTACTGGTGGCACGTGAAAACGCGCGCGTGGAGAAGCAGATGAAACGGCAAAACCGTAGCCAGAATGACAGCGGTACGGCTGACGCGGCCGCGTCAAGTACTGCAAAGCCGAGCAACAAGCGCCAGCTGCTGTATATTTCCACCCGCGACAGCAACAATTTCAAGGTTCAGTTTCTCCGTTCTCTCAACGATTTGGTGTTTCCTGGAAAAGAATGTGCGCACCCTTTTGAGCTCCCGTGTGTCTCCTACGTTATTACACTGGACTCGCGGTTTGCCGTGCAGTGCCTCCCTTGGTCTCTCCTTGATGCTATTGTTGACGCTGCGGCGGCCTTCAGCGGGAAGCGTAAGGTTCTTCTGCTGTTCACACTCACCAAGGTGGACCTCGTCTCAGCTCCCGCACTTGTGAGCCAGATGTCCCTCCTCGCCGTGGCTCTCGCAGAGCGGTATCCTGCAGGATTGGGCCGGAACCTTGTGGCTGCTTTTGCTCCCTTTTCCACGCATCACGACAAGCTGACGCGCCATTTACTCCGCACCCTTCGCCAGTTTGAACTGAGTGATGGCTGCCGCTCGGCGAACTGCCGTTCCAACATGGATAACAAAGTGTGTGCTCTTGTCGTGGGCTTGCCGAACACGGGTCGCCGTGCCCTGATGAGGACCCTTGCTGGCCGCGCCAACGAAACGAGTGTCAGCGTAGTGCCAATGCGAGCTGCACAACTCCAGCTGGTCCGCGTAGGTCAGGACGAGGAGGAGCAAACCGTGCAGACCAAATTCGCCTTCCCGAACGCAAAGTCTGTCACTCTCGTTCAGTTTCCCGAGGACGCGGATCTGTTGAAGGAGCTCCGCCAGGTGACTGGTGGCGACATCATGTTCCGTTCGCCGGCCTACGTCGAAAAGCTTGCGGAGCCTGAGCCCATCGCGTGTGTGCTGTTTGAAGGCATCACTGACAAGGTCAGCGTCGCCCAAGCATTCTGCCAGCCTGCTGTGCGTGGAACCGAAGAGGCAAAGGAAGGCACGTCCCTTAAAGAGGCGGAGCGGTTTTTTCGATTCATCGGCCAGACTGTCCGTCAGGAAAAAGGTTTCTACGTTTCTCCGCTCTTCTCCTCAGGTGCCGGCACCATGGGCAAATCGAACAGCAGCAGCCTTACTGCGCACGTCGGGTTCACTTCGGGCCAACAGCGGAGCCAGGCAACGTTGCTGGATGCCTCGTACAGCAATGCCACGCCCAACAAGCTTGTCCACATTTCATCTGTTGTTACCACCACAAAAGGCGGCAAACAGAACAAACATGTGAAGCGTGCCGACCATCACAACGTGCTCCGCCTCGGATCGCGCACCTTTGTGCGTGAGCTGTGCCAGAGCCGCCATGTGCCTTGGGCCGTCATGCGGGCACCGCACAACAAGACGCTGACACCAGCACAGGTGGCTAAGTGCTCGGAGATCTTCAACTTGGCGCTTTGCGGAGCGTCCAAACTGGGCAGCGTTGCCCAGAAGAAGGGGATGGACCAGCTCAACGCGTTGGTTAGCGGACTTTCGTCCACAATGAAAGACATCCTTGTTTTCCTCCCTAACAATGTGGTTGAGATGAGCCCAGATTTCATCATCCCTCCTCAGTACTCACTTACTCTCGACGACGAAGAAAACCACAGTGATGACAGTGACTCCGACGGCTCGAACGCCGATGAGTCTGAAGAGGAGGAGGAGGCTGTCTCTGAGGACGACGAGGAAGAAGCCTCCGACGATGACGATAATGATGAAGCTTAAACTGTCGAATAACACCGCGTAAACATAATTAGCTCTTTTTCTCACTCTTGTTTCACGTTGGCGTGCGCACTGTCCGGGTGAGCGTGACAAGGGGCGTACGCTGTTTTTCTCCTCTTGTTTTCTTTCCATTCGTGTCCACGCCAATAACCTCGCTAAGAACCTCTTCCACGTATCTGCACTCACGCCTGTGCGTATCAGTACGGGAGCAGTGCCGTGCGCTAACCTTATTTCAACGTGGGCGTCAGCGTTAGGAGAGCTTTAGTGAGGCGTGGGCTGAACCGCTCAGCCCTCTCCACCCCTGTGGCGGCGACCGACTCACACGCGCGGGTCTCTTATCCCGCTGTCCATTCAAACTCTGCGCGTGACAACGCACGAAAAAACGACGTGTCACTTCGGCTTTAAACGCGCTCACTTGGTGACGAGCCAATCGCTGTGTGCTGTCACAGTGCTTGTCCCGAACCCACTTCCTTCCGCTCGCGAGCACGCGGTCACTGTCCCTTTTCTCTTTCTGCACCTTTGCACCTTTTCGGATTTGCCTTTCCTACTTTCAATATTTGCCCGCATCGTCACTCGCACTGACACACCTCACAAAGATTTGCCCCGTCTTCAGACGAGCGTCTTTGTGCCTTTATATACTTTTTTTTTTCCGCCACGTGTGCTTTTGCCTGCGCCACACTTCCTTTACCTCTTCGTCGTTTAGCGGCTAAAGTACATCAGGCGCCTTGAACGGCATTCGTCAGCTCACGCACCTGTTTTGCCTGCTTTTGTTTCCACTTGGCGAACCCGCGACCATTTTTCTGGCGCGAAAGTCGTTTGGCACAAGGGAGTGCAAACTGTGTGCAGGACGTAACAACAGCAAAGGCGACATCGACCAAAACACCAAATAGAAGTCAAGAGCAGAGAAAACACCGACAACAGTCACCTTAGCGTCCTGGCTGACCCTGATTACCCCTTTTTTCTTCTTGTTGCCACAGCCACCTATCGCTGTTGACGCACTTGCATCACCACATCTTTAGTTTTCTGCACATACACTTGGCCACACGGGTTGACGCCTAACGACAGCTCTTGGGAATATTGCCTCTGCGGATGCCGGCGATGGAAGAAAAGTACGGGCCAAAACTGGCCATGTACGTGTGCTACGTGAGCTCAGAGGATGAAGTGCGGCCTGTGAGTGCGTTGCGCAATCAAATCCGATCGTCATCGGGATGGCAGTCAAACAAGCACTGCACATACCCGCAAGAGCTAGGTTTTCGCTTTGACGGTGTCGTGAGTCTAGACTTTGTTCGTATCTTGTGTCATGAACGTAAGATTCCTTCTTGCATAGATGTTGCGGTGGCACAGGCCACAGATTCCGAGGTGGAGTCTGGCATATGTGATTCGTACGCAGAATCTAAGTTTTCACGACTTGGACATGTCCGGCTCTCCACCAATGAAGTGAGCCAGTACATGGCCCGCGAGCTGAAAGCTATCTCTGTGAAACGCCGCTGCAAGTACCTGAAGCTCGTGCTGCGAAAGCCGCACCACAACACGTACAACTTGTTTAACCAGGTAGGCATTGTTGCTCTGACGGCCCACGGCACGCTGATTCGCAGTTTCAACGCATGGACGGACCTGGAAATCTCCATTCCCGTCGGCGTCGTGGCGATGACACCGCTAGAGGAAATGCTCCCACCCCCTGTCACAGTTATCACCGGCAGTGCCGGTGAGGAGCACCGCTCGATTATGTCCAAGCGTGCAGAGCTCGAACAGCTCAAAAAGCGAGCGGTGGCTGAGGAAGACTACGATCTCGCCGCTGCGCTTAAAAAGCAAATTGAGCTGCTGCAATCATCCAGTGATGAACTAGAAAGGCTGCAGCAACAAAAAGCTGATGCCGTCGCTGCGGAGGACTACAGTCGTGCCAAAGAACTCAAGGCGCGTATAGAGGCGCTCCGCAACCGCGCCTTCAGCTCGGAGACGCAGAACGCTAACCCGCCGACGCTCTGCGTTCCGCGACCCACTACAGCTGCACCAACAACCGTTGCCACGCCCCCCGCTTCGCCCCCACCGGTGCGTGTGTCACGACCCGCTACCGTTGGGGTGGCAAAACACGACGAGGTCACCGTGGGAGGAAAAGGGTTTTACGACCTGGACGCGGCCCTTGCCACGGATTCTCGCGCCACTCCACGCACCACATCTGGAGCGGTACCAACGGGTGCTGACACCGTCATTCCGGAAGCTGGTGGTGGGGAACGGTGGGAGAAAACCCTCAACTGCTCCATTGCCACCTTCATCACGGACAAGTCACAGCCGACCACTCTGTCCGGTGGGCTACTCTCGGATAGTAAAGCGTACGAGGCAGATCTCGGCGTGTACTGCGTGGCGTGCCTGCTTGGCCGACGTGGCCAGCTTCGGGAGGCAGCCATTCGCGGATCCTTTGCTGAGGATGGTGCCGAGGCGTTGGCCTCACACACGTCGTCTGCCGCCGAGACGTTTCTTCTCTACCTCTCCTCTCCGGGCCACGGCGTTGGTGACCCGGTTGCTGGCGCCGCATTGGCTTCGTGCGAGGCGATTGAGAAGATAGTGGCCAACGCGCTCAAAGGGTGGACACCTGTGGCGCAACTGCAACTGCCGCTGACAACCGCGCTTGGCGAGGTCGTGGCACGCATGGGTGACTCTAATAATCGCGTGCGCGACAGCGTCGAAAATGTGATCATTCGTGTCGCCCGCTCATCCATTGGGCCGGACAAGGTTGTACCTTTACTCTTAGCTGATCCAGACAAGCGGCAGAAGAAGCCGGCCAACTACCGCGTACACGTCTCCCGCATCAATGTGCTGAGCACCCTCGTTGATGACCTCGGTGTGTCGTCGGCACCCAACGGCCGAGCGCTGTCCATCGATGCACTTTTCACCAAGGTTCTGACTCCTAGTTTGCAGCACAGCAACGCCGAGGTGCGAGACGCTGCGATCAAACTGTTTGCAAAGATTACTGTGCAGCAGCCAAGTGTGTGTCGCCCGCTCATTCAGCAGTTCAAGCCGGCACAGCAGGCGCTCATCGAGGAGCAAGTCGCCTTGATGAAACACGCTGCGGAGCCTTCTGGGCTCGGGCCCGACATGGAGGTAGATACCGTTTCTGTGCACAGCACACCTCAAGCTGGAAGTGCGAGGCACACCGACAGTGACACCGACAGTGCGACGCAGTACTCAAACTCGCGACGCCCATCCTCCCATGGTGAACAAGAATCACAGGCACCGCAGTCTTGCCAGTTTTGTGGCGAGAGTAGCCCCAACTTCACAGGGGCCGAGCTGGACATGCACTATGTTCGTTCGTGCCCGATGCTCTGTCCGTGTCCGCTATGCGATCAGGTGACGGAAATTTGCACGCTTCAACAGCACCTCATCACGGAGTGCGAGAGTCGCCGTCTTGTACGGGAGTGCCCGCGGTGCCACGAAGCTTTCCGCGTTGAAGATTTCAAAAGGCACACAGCGGCGAAGGCATGTATCGACGCGTCACCCTTGTTCAGTGTGTGTCCACTGTGCCACGAGCGCTTTAAAAGTGGGATGAATGGCTGGCGTGCTCACTTGACAACGGCACCTGGCTGCCCAAATAATCCACGCAAATACGACGGCACCGGGCCGGTGATATAGTAGCGTAGGAACATACGTGTCTCTCACACACCTCACCCGGATGGATTCGCATGCCTCCACACCACGCAGCACTGACTGTGTCGCGGAGACGGGCGAAAAGGAGGTAGACGTAGCGTGACGATTACCACAACCTCGGTGACACCGCAGCCATGTGAACAGCGGTGAGAAGTACCGCCAGATGACTTTCGTCTAGTGCTTGACACTGTCCGTCGTGCACATTGAGATCTTGCACCTGAGCTTTTCTGTTCAGGACATATATTTTTTTCTCTTCTTACTGACGCGTGGCCCAATAAGCTATTGTTTTTGTTGTTCCTTTCTCGGCTATTACTATCCTTTTTCTTTCTTTTCCTCTTGGCGCAGTGAAATTCGTTGGTAGGGGAGAGAGGGATGGTGAGGAGGTAACGCACGTGGGTTGCGAAACCCCAGGTGATCCAACGCCGTTGGGGACAAACGCCCCAAAAAGGAGTCTGCGATTCATGGAATGCTGCAGATTGACAGCGAGACGTCGATGTACCTTCCTCTCTGTCCTTCGTTTCTTTTTTTTTTTCCTTTGCCTCCTATCCGTCTCTGCGCGCGCTGTAGGCGTTGGCACTGCCTCGCACCCGATACACAGCTAGCAGACTCGTCCCCTTTTCGCCTGGGATAAACACAGCCAAACCACGTCAATAATAACAGAAGGGCGACGGACCACCACCACTGGCATCGTTCGCGGGAGATTCGCTACCCTCTCTCGTTTTGTCTTGTGACTGTCCGCAATCTCCGCCAGTAACCGAATACCTTGCGCTTGTATTCCAACTACACTTGCCTCCGGGCCTCCCCTTTCACCACACGCGCGCGCACAGACAGCGCAGCCCCGTACTTACGTCTCCGTATGTGGTGCCGCGAAAAAAAAAAGAAAACTGATAGTCACGCCGCAGAGCTCTCCCGCCTCACCACGTTTCCCAACCTTTACCCCCATCTCCACCAACACGCCCCTGTGTATTTGCGCGCTGGTACACCGTCATTTTCCCCACCTTTTTGAGGAGTCGTTCCTGTCGCCTCTTTTTTAATTTATTTGCTTCTGTTTGCTCAGATCAAGCCCTCTTTTTTGATACCTCTCTCCCTGTACCTTTCGTTGACTTCGCCGACCAGGTTGGATCTCTCTCCACCTGCCACCTCTCCTGTGTCGTTTTTGCCTGACGCTGGACTTCTGTCTTCCAGCGCGCGACACAATCCATCTACGACAGCGGCGAAGCTCTCCGGTACTCCACGATGTTCACCCCCGCCGCTGCCAGTGCGTTGGTCGGGCAGGCCCCACAGAACACACTGCAGACGGAGCTAACGACCCTCATTGAAAGGGAAATCAGGAGCAAGAATCCAGAAGGCGACGCGGACGCTACAGCTGGCCTTGTCGCTCATATTCGCAAAGGCTCCGCAAACGAAGTCCTGGAAGTCATCCGCGAGCACTTCAAGTACAATCCTCCGTCCACACAGATCCGCATGATGACTGTGATGGACCAGTGTCTGAAGAGCAGCGGCCCTCAGTTCGCGGTGCTGCTGTCGTCCGAGAAGTGGGTGGAGCGGTTTTTCAAGGTTGCCAAAACCACTGAATCGCCGGAGGTTCGTGACAAGATCATGAACACAGCGATCGGGTGGTACAAGCAGTACCACACCAGTGGCCATCAGCGTCTGCTTCAACGCTTTCGTCAGAGCAAGACACTGGGCGTCCCCTTCAAGGAGGTGCTGCACAAGCACGAAGGACAACGCCGCAGCCAAGCTCAGGACATGCAGAATTTTGACAGCATCGGTGCTCCGAATCCGAACCAGGCCCTAGAGACCGAGGAAACCGTCATGCTGGAGTGCCAAGGTGACCTCGCGTCACTCGAGTACGCCCTCGAGCACCCTCAGATTCTCCAGGATGATGACATTGCAAAGACCTGCAAGGAGGACAAGATGATTTGCATGCGTATGCTGGAGTCGGGCATGCACGAGGCGATTGCACCGGAGCTGATGTCGTTGATTGAGCGCTTTTCGGAAGCCCTTGAGCTGTACGAAGCCATGACTGGCGTGGACGTGGGCGAGGGTCAAGCAGCCAAGCAGCGCGCAATGGACGACGAACTGGCGGAAGAGGACAGCGACGACGATGAGCAGCAGAAGCGGCTGCGCCGTAAGAACCAACAGGTTGATCTTGGCGCGACCCTGGTCATGGCGCAGCAGCAGACAGACCAGCTGATGGAACGGGAGCGCTCCGAAGTCAACCAGCTCCGCCAGCAGCTCGAGGACCTGCGCGACAAGCACGAGCAGCTGCAGAACAAGTACAAGGATGCCAAGTCCAAAAACAAGGAGGCCGTCGCTGCCCTTGAGCAGTACGCCGACCGTGTCGAGGCACTTGAGAAGGGTGGCGCCAGCGCCGTTGGTCTTGCCCCGCTCCCTGTGATTGGTCGCTCCAGCGCCGATGCCGCGCCGTCCCTCAGCGTCGCCAAGGCTCAGAAGATGCGCGACAACGTGCAGGCTGTGCGCCAAGGCCTGCGCCAGCTCAAAGAACACCAGTGCACGGACATCGTGAAGGAGATTCAGTACTACTCCAGCAAGATATCCGCTGCGATGGCGTCAATGGTCCAGGCCAGCCAGCAAGACCGCGTTGCGGATCAGAAGGCTCTGGCATGGACCCAGGAGTTGTACATGAAGGAGCTCAAACTGCGCAAGCAGTACTACAACACAATCCAGGAGCTGAAGGGCAACATCCGCGTGTACTGCCGCGTGCGACCAATGCTTCCCAAGGAAATCAAGGACGGCCACAAGGACATCATGAGCTACCCATCTACTGACGAATTGAAGTTCACAGACGCCGCCGGACGCCCCAAGCTGTTTGAATTTGACGAGGTGTACCCACCGGATGCGCCGCAAGGAAAGGTGTTTGAGGACACCGCGCCTCTCATTGATTCCGTTGTGGACGGCTTCAACGTTTGCATCTTTGCGTACGGCCAGACCGGCAGTGGTAAGACCTACACCATGGGCGGAGGCGAAGGTGAGGAGAAGGGCATCAACACACGCGCACTTGAGCGTCTTTTCAAGATCATCGAGGAGCGGACAGAGACCGAGGAATCCACCGTGTCTGTGTCTGTGCTTGAGATTTATATCGAGCAGATCCGCGACCTTCTCGTGTCCAAGCGGGAGGCTGCCAACACGACCTACGAGGTGAAGCAGGGCGGCCCATACGGTACGTATGTGACAAATTTGACCGAGGTGCCTGTCACGTCACCCAAAGAGATTGATCACATCATGAAGATGGCCGGGGAGCACCGTAGTGAGGGCACCACCAACATGAACGAGCACTCGTCACGCTCGCACATGATCTTGTACATCGTCGTGCGGACGACCAACAAGCAGACCAACATGCAGAGCTACGGCAAACTCTCTCTCGTCGATTTGGCCGGTAGCGAGCGGCTTGACAAGTCTGGAGCTGAGGGCCAGCAAATGAAGGAGGCCGTGGCGATTAACAAGTCGCTTTCGTCACTGGGCGATGTTATTGCCGGCCTGTCGCAGAGCGCCAAGCACATCCCCTTCCGTAACTCCGTCCTCACGTTTCTGCTGCAAGACTCGATGGCTGGTCAAGCGAAGGTCCTCATGTTCGTGTGTGTGAGCCCCGCAAGTTACAACGTGAGCGAGTCAGGCAGCTCCCTTTTGTTTGCCTCTCGCGCACGCGGCGTGGCTTTCGGTCAGATTAAGAAGAATGAAGCGAAGGAGGCCAAGAAGTAAGTGTGCCTTGGACGCGCCACAGGTACAGCGGCGCTCCCTGTTTATTTTCCTCTTCTTCTTGCGCCGCTGTCGAAAAGCACGCGTGTCGGCAGGCACACCAGTCACCGCGACCGGCCGCTCGCTTTTTTTTTTTGTTTCACCCCGTGTGCCATTTGTCGGTGAGGCGCACATGCCAGTTTGCCGGGTGTGAGCGAGTTCCTCGCACCCTCCGGTGCGTGTGGAGAAACACAAGTCGATACGTGCACCCACCCACACAAACGTGCGTGGCCCTCTTCCCTCTCCGTCGTCGCGCCACAAGAGTGAAGAAAGGGCTCTCCCCAAACATTGCTGTTGCTTACGTTACCTTCAACACGTTTTCGTTTCTATATCGGCGTTTTTTTTTTTGCTGCGCATTGCTTTCGCGCCAACTGCTAGCATTCTGAGTATTTTCTCCAGTTGCAAGCAAGACAACCAGAATTATGGTACCCATTGTGAGGAGGTGTTGCTCGAGCGAGGAATCACACAACTGCATCGACATTTGACAGTAGAGTACCGTGGTCAACCAACGGGAGCGATAAGAAAACAGGCGACACACCGACTGCCTTTCGTTGGCCACAGGGTCGATCAACCACCAAGGAGTGTTTTTTTTCGCTATTCTTCGTCTGCGTCGAACCCACTTTGTCTTTTTGCGCTCTCTCGCTCTCGCTATTATTACCGTCCCTTCCCACTTTTTTTTCTCCACACGCTTGCGCGCACCCTCTGCACTACTCTCCGCGGCAGTGCATGCGATAACACCACCAGCGCAGCGTGACCGCAGCTGTAACTTGCAACAGTCATGGCTGACTCATCATCGTGTTTCCTACTTTCTTTCCTTCTCTTCCTTTCCCATACCGTATCGCCGCTCTTTTCGCTTGTGTTGACAGGGCGATTGCCTACCGATTGCTTCACAGGCGGCGCTTAGCGCCTATTCTGTCTTTTTTTTCCCTCGTGTACGCGGGGAACCGACGTGACGGAAAGCGATCTCCGCAAGCTCGCACTCGGCAAAAACGAAAAACAAAAACAAAGCAAAGTGGCCATACGCCTGCGGCAATCCCTCTTCCCCCTTTGTCTCTCTGCCCCGGCAACCGTTTCCGCTGGCAATTCCTTCAGGTAGCTACTTGCCAGCCGAGGTGGCCCGTGAGTGTCTGCGCATTCCAACGTCCTCCTGCTCTTTATGGCAGAGACACCGTTGCATTCATCGCCGCCGAGTGTAGCGGAGAAAGTGATGAGGGGGACAGAAGGGGATGTGATACTGAGGCTTTGACACGGCAGACGCCTTTCTCATATTACTGACTTGTAGCCGTGCACAGCGACGAGGACGACATTGCCCGTGAGCGCTTACTATTTCCATTTCTACTCTCTCTACACTGTTGCCCCTCCTGACATCTCTCTACCGCCGGCATCACCAAGCAAAAAGGACCCACTGCATCATACACATACACACCCACTCACCCACAAGTGCAGTATCTTGTTTTTTTTTGTCTTTCCGCCGCCAAGGGTGAAGGCGTGTTGTCAGCACACACCACAGACGAGCAGGGTTTGAGATACCTGAACGTGCCTTCAGCCATACCCAATTTTTCTTTCTGACTTTGTGTTATCCACCACCAAAACCACTCTTTATTCCCACACCATTGTCCCGCGGCTTGGCCGTTTTCTTGTAGCATCACACGCGAAAAGCCCCTGTGCGTGTGTTTTCGTCTTGCGCCGCAATCGGAGCTGACCGGACGTCATAGTAGGTCGCGGCAAGCCGCAACAGTAGCAACCACAAAAACGCACGACAGGCCGTAATGCACCCGAATCCATCAGCGAAGGGTAGGTGGCCTCCCAGTAGGCATGCAGACGCCTCGGGCACACAAGGCTATAATACGCATAGTGCGGACCGAAACGACTCGTCGGCACGCAACACTCATGGTGGCCTGTTCGGTGTGAACCAGCCACTGAACCCAGAAGGCGTACGTGGAAACAACGGCGCCCCCGTGCGCAATCCTCAGGGGCCAATGCGGTCACGGTTTCCCGACTCGCACAGCACCACTTCAGTGTCTGGTGCGACCATGACCAACAAGACGCCATCTTTTCAACACGGCTTGCCTGCACCTCGACACGCGAGCGGCAACACCGCGGCGACGGACAGCGGCATCGCTCTGCCTCCGCCTCGCAGCGCCCAAATCATGGCCGCCAACGGACCTGCAGCTGGTTACGGAGCCGCGCCATTCACGACGCGCGCCACTGCACCCGTGCACCCGCCACTAACCGCGACCCGGTGGTCGACGGTGGCAACGGCACCCGCCTCCCATCCGCAGACACATCCGACTGCGCCAAGCCCCGCCGGTGGGGCGACTGCAGGTGGAAGTCTCTTCACGCGCTTGACGGACTTCGCGCTGCCAAAGGCCGCCGTGTACGAGACCGGTGCGGGTGCACTGAGCTACGCCGTTAGTGACGGTGACGGCACTCGAGGAGTAAAAGCGGGCAACGCAGTCGCGCCGACCGCTGTGTCGCCGACAAATCTCAACACGGTGGGCACTGCCGTCCCGCGCTCGGGTAACCTCTCCGACATTTCGTCTCTGCTGCAGCAAGTGGGCGACAGCAATGAATCGCTTGTGGAGACACACAACGCCCCATTTACTGACCCCACCTTTGCCGTCGAGCCACGCTACGACGGTGCCATCCGGCGCGAGCCCGCACCATCAGCGTTCACCTTCACTACGTCGTCTGACTTCTCGACGTCACACTATCTTGGTGGCGCTTCTGGCGGCGGTGCATTGACGCCGCTTTCCACTGTGCCGAACGCCTTCAGCACGCGGCCCGACGCTTCCAGTACTGGCAGTTTTCACACCCCTTTCTCCACTGGCGCTGCTGGCCCCACCAACACCTCGTTGTTTTCTTTGTTAGTTGGTCCCGGCGACGATCAGCAGCTCTCCCGAGGCGGTGGTGGTGGTGGCTTCTCCCAACGCACTGCGGTCGTCGCGAGCACACCAGCGTTCGCAACGGGACCTTCGTCAATGTTGCCACCCTCACACTCTGGTCAACCCCTGTTCCCCACGGTTGCCTCGCAGCTGAGCGAGGGCGGCGAGTCTAGTGAGGCCGAGGGTCTGCTCGACTTCAGGGCCGTGCTGGGCTCCCCATCGGCGGAGCCCGAGGATCCACCGGTAACAGCCATGCTGGCACCCTCGGTGGACCACGCGCCGCCGCATATCGACCCACAGGCAGGTGTCGCCGCGACGTCAAAGCCCACCATGGCGGAGGCCCTGTTCAAGCACTCCACACATCCCCCGAACGGCCTTCCCCAGGCTGTTGCCACGGCTTCGACGGTGGCGGCGGCTGGTAGGTCAGAGCCGCCGAGGATCTCGCACCCCGCCAGCACAGCGACGGGGACGTCGACGAACCCGTCCACAAAGCCCAACACCCCGTCCATGAGACCAGCGCATGCTATACACTCTCAACGACCGGACCACCAGGAGCGTCTGGTAGTCCCGGCTCCCCGCTCAGCGGAGCGCACAGGTGTCACGTCCGCTTCGCGGAGCTCTGCCCGCGATGATGGCTCGTTCGCCTCGCGCAACTCAGCGCTACTGCAAAGCCCGCACGTGACGACGGGTGGTGCGACGCGGCCTCAACGACTGCCGCTGGAGTCACCCGTCGTGACCCGTCACAATATTGCGAGGCTGTTTCGCGACTCCCCTCAATCGCAACGGCACCGCGAGGCAATGGAGCAGAATCGCCCGAAGCCCTCTGCGCTGCACAGGCAACGTCAGTGGCCGCCAACGACACCCGCTGAGGTGGAGGCGCTGCTCAGGAGTGCGAACGCGGGCAAGCTACTTCGGCACCTCGCCATCATCTGCTTTTCACGGCAGAACGTGAAGGGTGTGCAGGAACTGTTCGACACGTGGACACACAACGGCATCCCTGCACCAGACTTGGGCTTCGGCGCGTACTATTACTACGTCAAGGAGCGCAGCGAGAAGCTTTTGTGTATGAAGCACAACGGCCGTGGTGCCACGCCAGGCCACGGCTATGGCAAGTGTGACTTTGAAAGCCGCCGCCCGAACAGTACGTGCCGGTACGAGCACGTGTGTTTGTTCTGTCGCTCGCGTGAGCACGGCTGGTTCGAGGAGAGCCGCTGCGAGGGCTATCAGCAGCTGGTGGCTGAGGTGGTACGGCTGGGGGTGTCCGAAGAGGATCTCGAGGTGATGCTTGATGCGATGGAAAAGCCGTTGGCGAAGCAAACTTCATGGACGCGCCGCGCATAGACGGTTCTTATCTTGGCACCTGCTCTTGCTCGCCGTGACTCACCGCTCACCTGGACAGCTTCGCCATTGGTTGTGGGGCTCAGGTGGGCTTCCGAAGAGGTGTTCTCCCTCGCTCTACGTCTCACTACGCACTCTCAGTTTTCATTCATTGTGCTTTTTTCCCTCTGTTCTGTTTCTCCCCCTCCTTTTTTGATTGGCTGCTGTCCTCATTTGTTGGCTACGTGCGGCTGTGGGGGTGGGGATGGAGATCGCGTGACATGTGTGGTCTCTTTTTTTTTTTTTGCCTTGGCTTACTCGTTGCTACGGTGCCACACTGACATGCCCCTTCCCCCAGCTCTGTGTTTCCTTGTCTGTTTTTTTTTTCCCAGGCCTGACGGGCGCGTGCTTTCCCCTTTATCTGGAATGCGTGATCAACTAGACCCTACTTCCTGTGCCGCCGACGCCACATCCCGTCCCTCTGCCTTTGCTTGCTTCCTTGGCTTTCGTTTTTTTTCTTCATCCGATCATGCTCGGAAACTATTGTGCGATGAGGTCTACCGTCGACTCTTTTTCTTCTTTTCTTTTTTTCGCGCTCTTTCAACCCCAATTTTGTTCCGTTTGGTCTGCTCGCTGTTGTCATCGCAGCACCGCTTTCCGGAGTGTTCCTGACACTCCGGACGTGCTCTTCTTTTTTTCTTGACGGAGCGCTGCCTCCCTCCGAGAAATGGGCACAGGGTGCATTGGAGATCCCGCAGTAGCGAAGGGATTGTTCACACGTAGAGCGTGGTCGACTGTGCACACGCCGCACATTCATCAGCCCAAGTGAAGTGCGACTGACAGTCTCATCATACGTACTGGGAGACAGCCACTCCTGTTTCTTGGTAGCGGCCAGCCTGGCCATCACACAGAACGTGCTGTCAACTCACACACCTCGCACAACCACCACGCCGTGCACGTAGAAGTACCTGCGGGTGGCCCGTTGTGCCAAGACGCGTGTCCCCTCTATCTCCTCCTTCTCCTTCCCTCACTTTCCTTGGATACCACTCGTTCCCATCATTCGATCCTTTACCTTTCCACCACTTCACCTCTCTCTTTCCTGGGCTCACCATTTTCTTTCCACTGTGTGCTGACAGATCAAACATTTCAAGTAGTAATACACAGCTATTGCCAACTGCCGCCAGACCAAGCCTTGCTGGGTTCCGCCGACGCCGCCGTTGCCCTGCACGTGGTCACTCTCTTTTTCTCTCCTAGACAAGCAAACCAATCCTCCTTACAGCGTCACAGTCGGCTTGACAAGGACCCCCATCCGTCTCGCGCCGCAAACATGACGTCGAAGAACGCAAACGGCTCGCTCAGCCTCTCCGCCACGGAGAAGGTGTCTGACAACCGCAGCACGGAGAAACTCCTCCAGATTTACCGGGAGGCCATCCTGCCCGTTGAGACACTTTACCACTACGAGAAGATTTCTCCAGGTGACTTCACGGGTCAGATCGAGTACCAGAAGCCGTGCATCAGCTTCTTTGGTCCATGGTCGTGTGGCAAGTCGACGTTCATCAACTACCTGCTCCAGTCAAACCACCTGTGGACGGGTCCTCAACCAACCACGGCCGATTTCACGGTGGTCATGTATGGCAACGAGACCGGCCCGATCGATGGCCAGGCCCTTGTGAACGCGAAGCGTCTTCCGTTCCAAGACCTTGCGAAGTTCGGTGATGAGTTCATTCGACACCTCAAGGGATATCAGGTTGCCCACCCGCTGCTGAAACACGTCACACTGATCGACACGCCAGGCATCGTTGAGAGCGCTGGTGAGCGCCACGCCCGGACGTACGACTACCACGGCATGAGCCGCTGGTTCGCTGAGCACAGCGACCTCATCTTTGTCCTTTTCGATCCCTCTAAGCTAGACTCCGGCAAGGAGCTGAAGACGCTTTTCGAGTCGTCGCTGCTGGGTCTCGAGGATCGCGTGCGCATTGTTCTCAACAAGGCAGACAGCGTGTCGTCACAGGAACTCATGAAGGTCTACGGTAGTCTCTTCTGGAATCTGTCCAACATTGTGCGTAACACCGAGCCACCGCGCGTGTACGTGGGCAGCTTCTGGGACCAGCCCTACCAGGAGGACAGCTTCACGCTTCTCTTCAGCGAGGAAAAGGCCGACCTGATGAAGGAGGTTCTTGAGGGCGTGCCCCTTGCCACGTGGGACAAGAAGGTGGCGGCGGTGATCCAGCGTGGTAAGTCCGTGCTTGCGCACGCCGGTGTGTGCTCCGCCGTGCACAACGATGTGCCGCTCTTCAGCAAGAGCAAGTACCGCAGGAAGTCTGTGAGTGCACTCTCCACGACGTACGACAGTGTGGCTGCCAAGTACAACTTGAACACCCGCAACTTCCCGGACCCATCCGCCTACGCGGGCTTCTTCGAGACGTACGATCCGGAAAAGATGGCCAGCGCTGACACAGTGGACAAGAAGACTCACGCCATCACCCGTCTGCGTGACGCGATTCAAGTGACACTGCCCGCCATGCTGAAGCCGGTCCGCAATGCCCACCATTCCACCGCTGACAACGCCAAGGCTGAGCGCGGCAACCTGCAGAACATGTACGTGAATGGCGTGATGCCCAACAATACCAGCGCGCCGAGCAGCCCCAGCGCGTATCCCGGTGCCAATGCAAACGGCAACATGAGCTCCTTCTACTGCGACCCGGACGGCTCCGCGCGCTTCATTGGCCAGACGGCTGAGCAGAGCAGCGGCTTTTACCCAGCTGAGCAACCCGTAGCGATCGTCGCCATGCCCCAGCAAGCCATGTCTCAGCGAAGCATCCCCCAGCAGCCGGCGGCGGCTGCAGCACCTCAGACGGATGCGATGATGCTGCAGATGATGGGCATGATGCAACAGATGATGCAGGAGTCCACCTCTCGCCGCAGCAGCCTCGGTAGCAGTGCCGCCCCACCTCCACGCCAGCAGTCCGTCGCGACGGCAAATGGCTACCACGTTGACACGCGCCCGGGTACTGAAGACGAGGAGTGGATCGAGTAAGGAGTCCCCGCAGATGATGGACGTCCCCGCGTCCCGAGGAACAGGAGAGCGAACGCCAGTGCGAATGAGAGGGTGACACTTCCTTTATCCTCGACTCTCCGCTTTCTTTCTCACTCACCCCCATATTTTCCCCGATGATGATGACGATTGTGAGAGTGCAACGCACTTCTCTCGTCCCGTGAGCAGCGTCTTCTCTCCTGAGAGTTTCTGCGTGTGTGGTTCGCGAAGACTAGAAGGAGGCCGCCACATTGTTTGCATGCCCGCCTCCGGTGTTTCTGTGCCGTTACTTCATTTCTTTCTTTTTCCTGTTTTGCCTTCCGCATGACTTCTTTTTTTTTTTTTGAACGGAAAGAAAAAAAAGAACAGTTGCTTTCCAACCCTTCATTCGCTACAATTACATGTGTTCGAGTGTCCTCTCCATTCGTTTCTTCTCTCCTTTTTTTTTTGCTTCTCGCTCTTCTCCCCGTCGGTCGAGCTCACAATGAACAGAAGGCTTTCCTTCGCTCCTTTTTTTTTTTGTTCTGAGATGATGCTGACGGAGAGTGTGGCTGAGGCATTCACTGGGAGCCCCTTGCCGTGGAAGGTTCCCTCGCAGCCAGCAGGGCTGCGCTATTCTTCTCTTGACGCGCGAAGCTGCGGTTACGTATGAACGCACCGTCATACCAACGCACGCAGACAGACAAACAAAATAGACACATCAGTGCGTTTGTCAGCGCGCCGAGCTGAGGGTCCCCGCGCGATGTTGTTTGGGCGGGGGTGGTGCTACGCAAACGAGCATCTGCCATGCTTGAATAATTTTCCGCCACTCCACAGCCAACACAAAGAGAGACGAACCTGCGACAACTGGAAACCCCATGTCGCGCGTGTGACTTGTCCTTCTGTGCGTTGATGCTCACCACAATATGAGGTACTGTTGAAATCGTTGGAATCATCCGCAGACCTCGGTCGTCGTGTTATACTTTCGAACCGTTGTACTTATGCTTCACTTTCAGCAACATACATAGAAGGAGTGCGGGGAGAAGGAAAAGCGAAAGATAAAAAAAAATGCTTTCAGGTCTTCATGTTTCATCTGTTTTCGCTTTGATCACGGTTCGGCCCAGGTTGATGATTATTGTGAGTCAGCAAACAGCACGTCGTGACACTGTAGAGTGCAACACACACTTCCTTTCCCGATGTTTTTTTTTTTCACCACGACTTGTGCTGCGCAACAAAAGCTTGACTGGAGTGGTACGTGTGACCACCGAACCTCTGCGCCAGCGCGCAGAGGAAGCAGAAAGCGGAGAGGGGTGGTATGGCAGGGAGGCAAGGAGGGGAGCTGGTGCACCAGGCGTTGGCTCGTCATTGCCTCCTCTTGTCTCTCCGACGGGCTTGCTATGTGCCCAGAATGCGACATGTCACACCTCCTCTTCGCAAGGAATTTGCTCGCAGCAAGTGTTCCCGGCGCGCTGCGTGCCGACATCCGCGGCCTCCTCGAAGCGCGTAACCGTTCGATTTGTTGTGTCTCCGTAGTTGTTTTTCCCCCTCTTACTGCCACACACTGCTTCCCACGCACTCACGCTTCTTGCCTTTTCTCAACATTCTCTTCTCTCCCCCTACGACCGCCTTCACACCCATCAACGGCGTACACACACACACACACACACACACCCTTCCTAATAGACACGATGCCTGCACGCGAAGCGGGCAACACAGCTTGTTGTACCGTGGTTTGCCCACACCCCTTCGACGCTCATGAGCCACCATCAACCTGCACCTGAAAATGGTGGCGGTGCCGATGAGGACGCAGACGAGCTCTACAACACAGAATTCCTCGATCTCCTTCAGTCCTCCGACGATGCCGCCGCGCTATCGGCACTGTCTCAAACAGACCGAGGCACGCGCGCCGCCGCCGCTGGCCAGACCCCAGAGGGCCAACAGCCGCGTGAGAGTGCCTTCCTTGTTGGCGGCTCTCTCTTCACAGACAAGATGGCCACCCGCCCAGCTGTCCCTCGCGATTGGGCAATGACACCGCGACTCGGTCTCCCTTCCCCACCAAACCTTCTCCGCACGCCGCCTCGCCACAAGACGGTCTTCCTCGCGTTCGGCTCGCTCTTCTGCCCGTTCACACGCCAGTTCTTCGCCGTGCGCTCGCCCCACTGGGACCACCTTCGGCGGGTCGGATTTGGTATCAACGGCACCATACGCGGCGGGCGTTGCGTGGGTCTGTTATACCCCGCCCTCCTCTTGCGCGCCGCGCGCGCTCTTCAACAGACACCTGTGGAAACGGAAGCGCAAGTCGCGAGCCAGCCTGTTCGCGAACACTTCGCTCGATCCAACTGTGACACCACGGCGCAATGGAGCCCGCTGCTGTCCCGTACGCTTGGCGCGCTTCTCAAACGCGCGCCCGTGGACTCAATCGATACGTTCACAGTGTTCATCAACCGCCACATTAAAGCAAATGTGCACGGCGTACAAGGCCGGCAAATACCGCTGTCTCTTCTGGCCTCCCGTCGCCCCGGAGTGATGTCTCCGTCCAGCTCACAGTGGCACAAGCTAGATTGGACTCACCTCGCGAGCGAGTGTAAGGGAGCTCAGACCACTGATGACGGCGCGCCTGATCGCAGCGTGCGGTGCGCGGACAGCACCTCGCACAAGTCGCGTATGACCTTCTCTTCGCTTGGACAGCAGTGGCTCGATGCGGCGGTGGCGGACCGCTCGTGGCAGTTGCAGACGCACAAGCGCACGGAACCCCTCGCAGACCACACCCCCGCCGCCGCTCCTGCTGTTGTCCGTAGCACCGCTTCGTCGGCAGCCGCTGCCGCACCGTCCGCGTTTTCGACAGACTTGCGGGACAAGCTCTCCACATCGTCTTCGCAGACACTGCGAGGCATGCCGCCCTACACACGAGTAGCGTGGCTTCGCCTGCCCATGCCTCGAGACGGTGCCCACATCTCATGTTCTTCGTCACTCATGTATGCGGTGTGTGGCGCGTTGTTATTGGACCAACACCAGCCTCCGGCAAACGGCGAGTCATTGTCCGACGGTGGCCGTGCCGATTGTGCACAACAACAGCAACTGCTCTTTTGCCCTGTTGAGCACGCCGTTGACTACAACAGCGTGATGGACCTCGTTGCTCATCGCGTACTCCCTGACGCGTCTACCGGTCTGGTCGATTGGCTGCCCAACGACCCCGCTGACCGGTCGCCGGTGCTCTCTCTCGGCCTGGTCGGACGCGATGCGGCCCAGGCTCACCCGCGTGGTGCGGGCCCACGGGCCGAGAGCCACCCTCGGCAGGGTGCTCTCTTCGTGGTGGTCGGCAACGCCCACATGCTTTCCCGCCGCGCGGTGTCACGAATGCTGGACCAGTGGACACGCAACGGCGCCGCGCAGCGACTAGGGCACGAGCACCGCGCATCACAGCCGTCACGGAGGCACGGGGCCGCACACAATGGCCACACAGACAACGCAGAAGGCCGTCGCCCTCGCTTTGCCTGGCACAAGCTGCTCGGGCTCGACCCTTTTGCGAGCCCCATCCGCCGTCGCTACCTCTTGCCGTTCGGCAATGTTCGCGCACTGTTCGTGGCGCTCGACCCCTGTCTCGATTCCCCGCGGCTCGACGACGGCACACCTCTCGACTTCTCTGGGTTGGCTGGACACGCGCCATGGAGGCTACGCATTGACCACACACCCACCCACAGCGTGTTTCAGCTGAAGGAACCGCTCTTCGCGTCGCTTCTACGGATAGGACCGTTTTTTCGGGGAGAGCTCAATGACGAAGAGCAACTGCTGTTTCTGCGTGCGTTGACTGTCCATGCGCGGCAAAGCCTGCCCGGCGCGCTTGTGCTGACAGGAGGAGGACGCACCGCTGCTTCCCGCCCGGAGGGCACACCCGAAAGGCCGGGCACTGCCACATCTGCGCGCCTAGACACCGCTGAGGGTGCCGCACTATTTAGCACCGGATGTGAGGCATTGCTTCGTTCCGTCACCGACGACCCGAAGGACGATGCGCCTGGGACTTCGTTGCATCTTGGGGCGCTAGAGGGTATCGTGACGACGTTTCCGTTCTTGTCATCCATCACGTTCGCGCACCATCTGGTCAACGCGTTTCCTGTGACATTCGCGCGCGCGACGAGCACGGACGGCAGCGGCTGTCCTACGGCTTCTACTCATCGAGACCGACACACCGGCACTCCCTCACACATCTCCGTGCCGTTTCTGGGATCTGCCCCGCTCACCCCTGTTGTGGTGCGGGATCGCCATGAAGCGTACGACCGGGAAGAGCGTGAAACTGCCTGGCGTGCTCGGCTCGACCGTGCGTCCCGTGTGGCTGAGGCTTCTTCTCAAGTGTCGCGCCTGGTGCCCGCCAACGCCAGTGACAACGCACGCATTGGGGCAGTGGGAACACAGACGTACGAGAGTTTTGCGGAGCCTGCACTGCTCCTCGGTCTATGGACGCATACATTGCTTTTCTGTGCGCCTATCATCGCGGACGTTCTGCCTCTCAGGGCACATCTCTTGTCTCTCATGCAGTGCGGCGTTGCCCACACCGCACAGCGTCATCGCTGTGTGGCGGAAGGAGAAGAAGAAGACACGGTCGTGCATGACATCGACATTTTCCACGTTGACTACGTGGCGTTTAACCTGGCTCGCCGGTGTCGACTCTTCGGTGTGCGTGCGTGGTTCAGTGCGAAGGCTGAGGTACCCAACACGCGTGTTGGGCAACACGGAGGGATTGCCGTTGCTGCGAGACACGAACACGCTGACTCGGCAGCGCATCGCACGCGTGTAGACGAGCGGCTGCAATCTGCCCTTCGACAGTACGCGGCCAACCCCATCTTCTTCCCGCTTTGGACCTACAACACCGAGATACCCGCCTCTCCGCCAGCGGCCGGCGTGCCGCGGCTCTCCGCACCGTACCGCTTCACGTCCGTTGCCGAGTGGCTTTCTCCCGCAACACCCACCACGGTCGAGCGGCGGCTATTCGCGATGGCGACAGCCATGTACCGCCCCTTGCACCTTGCACGCGGATCACGCGTTGTACTACACAGCGTTGTGCCACATGTGCTCTACCATTCTGGCGAGGCGAGGGTGCTTCCGGCTGGCACCGTGTGTGTCGTGACGGACTTCGTCGACGCCGCCTGTGCGCTGCCCGTCGCGGAGCAGACCCCGCGACCTACACCTGTTGAGGCTGATGCGGATGTCGACGTTTCCCTGCCGGAATTGTACCTGCAACAGCAGAGGCGACCAGGATCACGGCACCTGCCCGTCGTCCGTGCCTTGTTTGTGCCGAAGAGACGTGACGTCGCGACTGGCGTCTTTACGCCGGTTCCAGTAGACGAAAGGAGAGAGTTCGTTCTTTTGCCGCAACCACTGCTGGTGGGCGGCTACCGCTCCGTTCACTACTACAGCCTTCCTCTCCTTCATCTTCCGTGCCACATCCTGGCGGGTGGCGAGGCCGTGCACCCGCCTGCTGGACTCCCGAAAAGAAAACCTGGCGCACATGGGTGTGATGCTGCCAACACGCAGTTCCCCGCGTCGGCGGAAGAAGTGTCTTTTGCCTACGCCGCGCCCTTGCTGTGCCACCCATACCACGGTGGGCGGACGTGCCTATCGGTGTTGTGTCTGACCAAGGAACGCAAGGAAACGGCGCTGGCCGAGCTTTTTTCTGACTGTAGTGAGCCCACTGGCGTATCGAGACCGCCGTCGCCTCTCGTGTTTTGCGAAGACATGCTTTTCTCGCCAGCCGCCAGCGCCTGCTATCACGCCAGCGACCGGTGCGAGAGATCGCCGTCTTCGAACCTGGCCGGTACCGCCGGCGCGGCTGCGGTCATGTTGGATGGCGCGGACAGCACACACCTGGCGGAAGCCCCTCTCGGCGACCGTGCCCTGTCCGATCCATTTCTGACCGAACTGGCCCTCTTTCGCATCTCTTCTCAATGAACACCCGCACTCTTTTTTTTTTTTTTTGCACTTCTACTGTTGCCTTTCGCCTTCACAACCAGTTCTGCTCACCCTTTTTTTTTTACATCTGCTTTTTCCTTCTCTTCTTTTTCGTTGCCGACATACCAGCTGACTGATATCGAACCCCCTGCAGGTCGTCATCCGCTTTCCTGCAAAAGCAGAAGCTGGACACATGTGGTGGCGCCCATCTCTTGACTTTCTCAGTGAAGTGTGTTTGCTTCCCTTCTCGCAGGCACCTGCCGAAGCTTTTTTTTTTTGACCGCAGCAGTACTCGGTCGTCTTCACTGCATGCCTTTTGCGGTCAACTGCTCAATCTCCCTCTCTCCTCCCCTGTTTCTTCCTTCCCCTCTCCACCTGTCTTTTTCAGTCTTTTTTTCTCCCAGGTGGCTGCTCCTTGGTGAACAGTTCCCTTGTTCCTTTTGTTTCTCATTGGGCTTCTCACACGCTGCCCTTTTTTTTTCTCTTTCTTTCTCTCTCTCTCTCTGACTGACCGTCACCACGAGCAACTAGGCGAGTATCGCGAACGAAGTGGCTGCTTTCACCAAAACCTGTTCTTCCCAATATACCCGAAAAACAAACGCTCAGACAAAAGGGACAAGATGATGCGCCCCGACGGTACCTTTGGCGGTGGCTTTGATAGCATGATGCCCACCGCGGCGGCCAACCAAAGCCCTCAGGCTGCTTATCGTAGCGCGCAGGAACGCGTCCAAGCGCTTTATCCTGATCTTCAGGCGTACGAAGCACAACTCAACAGAGTTCGCGATCACATCAGCACGCTGTGCGCTGAGGTCGAGGTGCTGCACCGTCATTACGACGACGTAGTTGGTGAGAAGGTGTACCTCGAGGAGCTGCTGAGCAAGGCCGAAGACCAGCTCACCCACGCCTCCACTGTCATTGCGCGGTATACTGTGAAGGATGCCGTCGTGGCGAGCGACGGCTTCACGTACGAGCGTGAGTCCATTGGGAACTACTTTGAGTACTGCCAGAAGGCGGATGTGAAGCCCCACTCACAGCGTACCGAAGAGTGCTTGACCACCACGCTCATTCCCAATTCTTCGCTGAAGAAGTTCTTGGCGCGCCTGCACGAGGTGCAACAGGGTGCCGCGCCATCGCCAGCCGGCACCAAGCCCTCGGAGCCTCGCGCGAACACGGCCACCGCAGCCGCCGCGGATACGGCGGCGGAGCGCGGCAACCACTCTCACCACGACCCGTCCGGTGCGAAGGATGATGGCGTGGTAGAGCTCAATGCCCTGGGTGAGCGTGTGCACCCGTGCATTCGCGTGTATGGCTTCTGCAACTACAAGGGCAGCTGCGCGTACGCCATGTACCCGTACGACGCGTGCTTGTCCAACCTCAAGGGCCGGTGCCGTTTCCGCAACCAGTGCCACGAGCGGCACGTTGAGTTCCGTGGTCCTCTGAACGACCACGGTGTGCCCCTCTCGCAGGTGAACGCGAACAGCGGCGCATCGGCTGCAGGCGAACCCAAGAGCTAGCGCCTCCGCCAATGAAGGCTTTGCCACCTGCGAGCGACGTGGAAGGGCTCGACAAACGGAGCAAAGACGAACGCGTGAGTTGACGAGCAGTCTGAATGCGGGACGAACACACGCGCCCTCACAAGCTCTGTCGCTGGCTGTTTGTCACCATCCACAGGTTGTTTCACATTTTTTTTTTGCAAACCACTGCGGCGACCCATCTTTTTTTTCTTCTTCAGTCTCCCGTTTTTTTTTCTCTTCTTTTCGGCCCCGCACCTTCCGATACCCCCCAACGTTTTTGCGTGCTTTTTCTGGGTTGGCTGCAGGCAGCTTTCATCGGCGTGTATGGAGCGAAGAGACCGTGCGGCGAAGCGTAAGCGCATGTCACACGTCCTCGGTGAGGGGCTTTAATGGGTGGGAGCTGAGCTGAGTTTTCCTCACATTAACTTAACAACAATGCATTCTTTTCTCACCTCTTTTGTTTCTTTGTCGTCTGTTCTTCTCGTTGTTGTGTCTGGGCGGTATCAAAAAAAAAAAAAGGCGTGTCCAGATCCATTACCGAATGTCACTGAATGATGCGATGCCGATCTGCACTTGTTCACGAGCCAAAAACAACAACAACAACCTAGCGCGGCTGATATACCACTACACATATACAAGGCAACACGCCTCATTTCGCGGTATTCGCAATCTGCGTTGCGCGAGCTGTGGCGCAGCGGGCCACTCTTGGCCAGAAACCGACACCGGTATCTTCCTCCTCACGTGCCACAGTGATGGTGTGTGTGTGGGGGGGGGGGGGGGAGGGGCGTGAACGTGAGCGTGGGCGTGGCTCATGACAGCTGAAACGAGCGAGCGCACTGTCCACGTGAGTGCCACTTGCGGTGGTTTGACCTCCACACAGTGCCTGCGCACACACCTGCAAGGTTGGGTGCTGCCCGCTGTGCTTTCCCCCTTCTCCCCCTTTCCCTAGGCGACAGGACAACATGATTCACTCTTCAGCCCTCACCCGACACCTATTCTTGACTTCCCCCACTCGACCTCTTTTCTTTTTTTGTCTTCGTGGTGGCGATTTCGTAGCTACACATTCTTGACGTGTCGCCCCTTCTTGTACCACCATTCGCGCGAGATGAACTCCCAAGCACAGCCGTTCTACGGAAACGCTGCGTACGCACCCGCGCCGGACCCGAGCCACATGCTTGCGTGGGAGGCGTCCCAGATGCTCATGGAGGGCTTCATCGGCCACGAGGGCGACCTGCCTCGCCTCATGGATCTGGCGCACAACCTCAGCTGCGTGCTTGAGAACACCCGTGCACGCTACAACTCAGCTCTGGCAGATCGTGATGCCACGTATCGAAAGCTCCAGGAGACGGACAACAAGCTTCTCCAGATCGAAAATGTCGTTCGCCGCTACTCGACCGTGCGCGAGCCTGTTGTTGCCAGTGACGGCTTCACGTACGACCGCTCCGCCATTACGCAGTACCTTCAGGATTGTGCCCGCACCAACAGCAAGGCGTACTCTCAACAGACCAAGGAAGAGCTCACCGATGTGCTTGTCCCTAACGAGTCTCTGCGCCGCCTGGTGGAAACGCTGAAGGGCGTCCGCACGACGGAGGTGCCGCAGCTGCACCCGCGCAACCCCATCGTCGGCTCTGCTGTTGCCCCTCGCATGAGTGCCTGGGTGGATGAGTCGTCGAACATGGCGATCAACCCCGTCGGTACACCCAACCGACCCGCACCCGATGCGGCCTCAGCACCGGGCAATGCCGCCGCCGGTGGTGGTCTGTCCACCGCGCCTGCCTCCGCTCACAATGGTGGCAGCGGTGGCGTCGCCATCCCCGCCCCAGCTGGCGCTCGCCGATTCGAGATGGGCGGCAAGTACGCTAAGCACGGCGGCCCCAAGCCTGCCCTTCACCCATGCCTGCGCGTGTACGGATTCTGCAACTTCATGGACGACTGCACCTTTGCCCACTACCCGTTTGAGGCGTGTCTGAACCACATCAAGGGCAAGTGCCGCTTCGGCCAAAACTGCAAGGAACTCCACGTGGACCCCCGCGACCCACGCTACCAGAACCGCAACAGCTACGCCGCCACACACAGCCACCAGAACAAGTCGCAGCCGTCGCACGACAGTACCGCTCCCAAGAAGGGCGCGGACGCTGACGCCAAGGACGAGTCGGCGCCAGCGACGGACAAGGCTTCGACCCTGGCCACCTCCGTCGACGCGAACTCCAAGTCGACGACACCACCGTCTGCCGGCGCAGACAGCAAAGATACCGTCACGAAGCCCACCACTGTTGTTCCCAGGCCCACAGCCACCGGCGAGGCGTAAAGCGCAAGTAGCTTTCTAGGGTGCTCACCTCACAGAGTCGATATCTTGTGTGCGTGTGTGTGTCTGCGTCTTTTACCCCAAGTGGGTGAAGGCAGCGGAGATGCCGCCCATCCTTTTTTTTTTTTTTCAGAGTGATGTCTGGTGCCCGATCGTACTGAGTCCTCACAGGTGGATGGGAACAGTGCCGCACACGAAGAGCTCTGGTCGTCACGCGCGAAGACAAACACCGTGGTGTCAAAGCCTACGTCGTCAGCAGAGGCTGGAGCGGCAGCGGTGCCGCGTTCTTCTACGGCCCGTCGCCGTGGCAATCGGATAAATGGAACGAAACAAGCCCTGAAATCTCTCCCTCTCTCTCACACACACAAAACACAACAACAACAAACAAACAGACAAGCGAGAAAAAGCATTGTTCGAAATCCTTGGCCACTCGTGCACACACTCACATACACACAACACACAGAACACGAGGCCCACAACGGGAACTGCACATACACAACCGGAAAACTCTTTTTTTCTCTTTTGCTGCTCACAAATCTTGGAGTTGCACTTAACCTTTGCCTTTTGCTGAGTGATGGCTGTCATCACCGTGCGTGCGACTTACGATTTCACCTGGAAGATTTCTTTTCGTGAACACGCACACACACGCACACACGTGCTGCGCAACGAAGGGACTAAATTGGTTGTCACATTGCCAGTAACATTCACTGTTGTCGTTTCATCGGACCAGTTTTGGTTTGTCTTTGGTTACGCGTGCGAGTTTCTGTGCTCGGCGGCCGGTCGCATTTGAAACGAACACGCACAAACAATCACTGTACACGCTACCACCCATGACTGTGCTGATGGTAGGTGGACTTCCAGCTGTGCCCTCCACACCACCAGCATGACGTTGGGACGATGTCGCCCTTCAACAGTCTTACCGCGCGATGTGTGCCCGTGTTGCGGTGGTGCGTTACTCCGGCAAGGACACGCACACACGCAAGCACTCGCACCCGGTTATGCACAACCAAGTCTCCCGTGCACTGCGGAGGACGACAATCGAACGACGTTCTCGGTGGCGGCACAAAACGTTGTTGTTTTATACCGCGCATTCCCCACTCTCTCTCTTTCTCTCCCACGGCAACCACGCTCCCTTTCTTGCCCTTCCCCCCTCTCCCCCGCCTCAACGCAATCGTTGGCTCCCCTATTCGAACTGTTTTTTCCCCACTTCTTCGATGTGAGGCAAGGATAGTGCACCCCCCGTTGCTTTCAGGTCCGGCGTATCAGAAAACTGTCAACACACACCTCCCACTTTTTTTTTCCGTTGGGAGAGAAAACCTGCCCGCAATTTCCAACCGCTGTCTCCTTGATCTCGCTCACACATTCGCGTGGCGAACCGAACGTGTCTCTCACCTCCTTCCTTCTTTCTTTCTTTCGTCTTGTTCGCTCGCGGGGCCATCCCTCCCCCACTCCCCCCTTGACTCCCCTACCAACACCGCGAGCGCAAGGAAAGCTCCACCGCCGACATGACCGCAGCACCTCACAAAGACAATGGCTTCCTCGACGGCTTTTTGTCTTCACTGTCGATGATCCTGGTGAGCGAGATTGGCGACAAAACGTTCTTCATCGCTTGTCTCATGGCGATGCGCCATCCCAAGATGACTGTGTACGTGGGGGCTCTCTCGGCGCTGGCTGCCATGACCGTGCTGTCGGCTCTGCTTGGTGTGGTTGTCCCGAGTGTGTTGGATGTCTACCTGACCCGCCTCATCGCGTGCGTTCTTTTCTTTACCTTCGGCTTCAAAATCTTGTACGATGAACTGTGCAAGGGCAAAGATGACGAGGAGAGTGACGATGAGATGGCTGAAGCGGCCGCCGCACTGCGCAAGCGAGATGAGGCCGACGGCGTTGAGACAGGCAGCGCTGCTGGTGCGTCGTCGACGTACAAGAACCCTTCCGCGCGCCGTTGCCGGAGCATTCTCACGCCGGTTCTCGTAGAGGCCTTCACGCTGACCTTCGTGGCGGAATGGGGCGACCGCAGCCAGCTGGCTACCATCGCATTGGCGGCAGCGAAGAACCCCTACGCGGTGACTCAGGGCGGCATCATCGGGCACGCCATCTGCACCGGCGGTGCTGTCATTGGTGGCAACCTGATTGCGCAGCGTGTGTCTATGCGGACAGTGAACATCACCGGTGGCATCCTGTTTCTTCTTTTTGGTGTCATCACCGCCTTGGAGCTCGTGTACGACTCCAGCGCGAAGACACACACCACGGCTAAACCTTAAAGACTCTTCTCCACGTGGCGCATCCTACCGCTTGCGATATTGTTCATGTACCTCGCCCCTTCCTTAACGCACACACACACACACACACACACACACGGGCTCACACAGGCTCAAATACCACGCGATCACGACGGTGTGGGCTCTTCGTTGCTTCATCATCTTGACTTGAAAAAAAAAAAAGAGTAGCCACATGTGTCGTTCGTTTCTCGTTTTGTTTTCTCAGTAAATGGCATGCGCCAGACCTGCGTGTGGGCATGTGTGTACCCGGGTGTAGGTGAGCTGCGTCGCTGTGCAGCTACTGCGTGTGGTCGGCACTGTGGATGCTGCGTGCGCGTGCGAGGCAATGCAGTCGCACATTACGTTTTCTTTGGCATAGCGGAAAGGAGCGGGAAACAAAAACAAACGAAGAAGGTGACGTCGGGCATATCTCACACGGATAGACGACGCACCGTCCTCTTCGTGTTGTTCCTCTCCTGACTGCCACTTAGTGGACTATCCACGAACTTAAGACCAACCCAAGGCGAAAACGCAACAACCCGATCACGCGGCTCAAGAGTAAAAGTAAAAACAAGTGATAGGAGGAGTCTCTCGGATGAACCATGCGACGCCGTGCTGGCACCCGCAGTACTGCCACCGACAAGTGCGCACCAACGAGGCTCTTTCGTCGCCACGGTGGGCCTCACGAACCAGCACGACAATGCACTCGATTTCCAATCCAGCGGTGCTAAGCTGCACCGAAGCTCACCGTCCTCAATGGGCGAGTGCTCTTACAACAAAACCCAACCTCCCTTCACTTGCCCACCGACTGCTCGATTTGCCTTCCTCTCACACCACGTGGCGCACCACAACCAGAGAACAGCAAACGCGTACGTGCATCCTCCTTTTCTTTTGTTGCCACTGCTTGCCGTCACATTCGCATCCACCCTCGTCATACCGTCGGTTCGTTGCACTTTCTGTGTGCCGCCGTCAACCGAGAACAGTGTATGAGGAATCTATAGAGCGAACGCGGTATCACTACGCACACACACACACACACACACACACACACACACACGCACCGTGCTTGTGCCTGTTTGACTCCTTTTTAAAAATTTCCTTTCTGCAGCTGCCACCCCAAACCTCTTGGTCGTTACACTGACCACCTGCCGGATTTCGCGACTTGTACTGTCCAGTTTTCGTGCACTTGGTGCGTTCTTTTCGCTGACTCGTTCCCATGACCACCCGTCGCGGTGTTCGCTTCGAAACGCCCCCGGAGGCCCCCATCAATGGCGCGTCCGCCACCCAGAGCGGTGAGAAGGAGCAGCCGGCGAAGATCTGCTTTAGCGTCTGCCGTAAGGAGCAGTGCCACCCGAACAAGGGCTTCAAACAACTGGTTCGCAAGCTGAGGTCGAAGGGCACCATCGAGACGAACAAGGAGGACATCACCATCGACAGGCTTCTTCCTTACGACATTGTCGTCTTCGCGGCTCCGCAGCAAGAGCTGTCCAAGGAGGATCTCGCGACGATTCAAGAGTATGTCGAGCAAGGCGGCTCTGCGCTCCTCATGCTCGGCGACGGCCACGGTGGGGCGTACAAGTACCTGGATGCCTTCTTGGATGAGTGGGTGGGTGTGACGACGAATGAAGACTGCGTGGTGCGCACAGTCATGCACAAGTACTTGCACCCAAAAGAGGTGTGCGTCACCAACGGCATCACCAACAGAGCCATCAACAAAGCCGCTGGCAAGACGGTGGTGGGCGGCGGCACCACGGATCGCTTGACGGCGAGCGGCGGCAAGCTCGCGGGCACGGCGTCCTCTGCCTTTGGACGCACCGGCATGATGGGCATGACTCTCAATCGCACTGCAGCTAACCAGGGTACCATGAACCCCAACATGATGATGATGATGATGAACAGCGACGAGCCGGAGGCCGAGGCTGTCCCGACAAACCTGACGTTTGTGTATCCGCACGGACTGACACTGAACGTGCAGCGACCTGGTATCCCCATCCTCAGCAGTGGCTTCATGGCGTACCCGTTGAATCGCCCGGTGGCGGCAGTTTGGGAGAGCCCAGACGTCGCAGACCACCTTGGCCGACAGAAGCAAGGCAAGTTCATGGTCATTGGCAGCGCGCAGGTATTCGACGACAACTGGCTCAACAAGGAGGAGAACGAGCTGCTGGCGAACGTGGTTTTTGACTACCTCAATCACCAGATCCGCCTCAACCAGATTGACGCGGATGAGCCCGACGTGACCGAGTATCACCACCTACCAGATACCGCGTCGTTATCGGAGCGGCTGCGTGTGTCTGTCGAGCAACAGGAGGAGCTGCCACGCGACTTTACGCGTCTCTTTGAACTGGACACGTTCAAGCTGAGCACGGACAAGATTCCCGACGCCATCGACACCTACGAAAAACTCAATGTGAAGTTGGAGCCGCTGACGCTGATCCCACCCGAGTTCCAGACACCGCTGCCACCCGTGAAGCCGGCCGCCTTCGGCCCGATCCACCGCGACCCTATGCCGCCGGCGCTCGATCTGTTCGACCTCGACGAGGAGTTCGCGCCAGAGCGGGTGCGACTGAGCCAGCTGACGAACAAGTGCAAGCCCGAGGACGTGGAATTCTACATTCTGCAGGCCGCGGAAGTGATGGGCGTGACGAAGAAGCTGCGCAGCCCGCGCAACCGCGACCCTCGCGCGCTGCTCGACTACGTGTTTCGCCAGGTGGTACAGTACAAGAAGGTCAACTCGGGACCTTCCCCAACGCACACAGCCGGCCGACGCTCGGACGCCTCGCCTCACGACGGCACAGCGGCGGCGGCAGCGGCAGCCGAGAACATGATGCGCGTCATTCGCGTCAACACGATCAACGCGGTGGACGCTGGCACTACTGTCGATACCACGCCCTTCAACGACAACCCACGCTGGATCTTGAATCTCGAGTGCAACTACGCGGATGGGGTCATCAACGGCAGCATTCAAATCCACGATGACTCCTCTGTGTTTGCACCACAAGAGGCCCGAATCCAGGGTGACATCAAACCACCTGGCGAGCGCGAGTACCCGATGGAATGGGGTGTGGTGCTGGAGGACAAGAACGGCGAACAGGTGTTTTATGTGTTCCTTGCGATGCTGCAAGGAAACCAACTGCGCGGTGCGTGCGAGCAAGGAAGCAGTGGGACAAACGCTCGCAGCTTCCTCTACACAATCGAAGAACTGTAGCACGGCCACTCTGCACCCGCGCATACTCACACAGACGAGTCGAACGACATATTCTGCGGACACAGTTGTTGCTGTTGCTGTTGGTGTTGTTGCTGTTGCTGTTGCTATGTCGCGACGTGCCATTGAACTGGCAGCGGGTGTCACCACGGCGTGCTTCTCTCTCTGTTGTCTTTGGTTTGTTCTCCGACTTGTCCTTTCTCCCTTGTCTACATGACATCCGTCTGCCTTGTTCTCTTACGCCTTCTTTTTTTTGTGCCCACGCTGTGGATGGTGGGCGAAGGTGCACCTGCACCACGTCTTAACAGAAGCAGCGCGGGGGGAGTGGATGCGACGAGGGACAGGAGGAGGCAGAAAAAAAAAAGGAGAGACTGCTCGATGTTCACAGGGTGGGCGCGACCCCATCACCTGCGTGCAAGCTAGAGAGCGACACCAGACAGCTTTTGTCTTTCTTTTCCCTTTCTTCCTTTTTTTTTTTTAGTCGAGCCACCGTCTCTTTTGTGGTAGTTGTTGCCGCGCAGAGGGATCACCACCTCCCTCCCCCTTTTGTGAACTGCGGATGGGTCGCACGGCGCCTGACCTACGCAGCGAGAGAACCAGTCTCTCAAGAACAAATGTACATGCCTGCCACTGAAGTACTGATTTGTGCCACGAAAAACAACAGCAACAACCAGAGAAGAAAAGTGAGGTCTGTCACCCGATCACAATCGGCGACGCGGCAGTCTTCCGTGCGAACGGGTGTGCGGCGGTTTGTGCTCTGCTCTCCTCTGCCTTGACTCCGTCGATCTGAGAGTGTGTTGGCGGCTGTGCCTGGCGATCGCTGGTCACAGCGGGATAGAAGTGCTTCTGTCGTCAACGCAGTGCACGCGGAATCGCCGGCCGGGTACACCCACCGTTCCTGGTTTGCTTTTCCTTTTCGTGTTTTTTCTTCCTTGTGCTTGCCTGCCCTTCGCTGGCGTGCCGTCACGGCGAAGGAAGTGCGGCCGCCGCACACCGATTTCTCTCAACCATTGGCGACGCTTCACAACTACCCGCGCTCCGCTACTTTGCCTTCCTCCCTGCTTCTCTTCACCCTTTCTTTTGTTTTTGTTTCTCACTTTTCGCGTTCGCAATGTGCCTCATCTTGCTGCAACGGTGCGAGCGTTAGAGAGTTAGTCAGGTGATCCCAAGAGACGGCGGCTGAAGTCCACTCCGGCGCGACATTTGTGTCTGCTCTTTCTGTTCGCGTTCTCCCTTTTTTTTTGTTCGTCTTAGAATCGTCCCTCAAACCTCGTGTTTACCCCCTGCTCCTCCTCCCCTGCACGACGGGACGCCCACATTGCCACTCTCGTCGCTGGCATATCTTGCACAATAGAGAGAGTCGCCATGCGCTTGGTCACCACGACGGCGAAGGAGCGACACAGCGAGGCATGCACTGTGGTCGCCGTGTCACTCACCGGTGACATCATCAGCGGCAGCGACGACTACACGCTGCGGCGCTGGAACTCTAGTGGCGAGGCGATTGACGTCGTGAAGCGCTTCGACAGCTGCATCACGTATGTCACATGGGTCCCTGTCTCGGCCGCGGTGCGGCGCGCACGTGGGGCCGCGGCGAACGAAGGCAAAGACAACTGCCTCGTCGCGTGTGCGGACGGCACGCTATCCTTTGTGAACGCTGCGAGTGGCCGCGTGGAGCGCGTCGTGGAGGCGCACATCGGCAGCATCACTGGCGTCGTGCACGCTTCCGATGGCTCGTCCATCATCACCTCGGGTGAGGACGGGTGCGTCAAGGTGTGGTCTCAGGCCGGCATCTCCCGCTCGACCCTTGCCAACGCGGGCAAGTGCATCTACTCCCTGTGCTGGGGCAACGAGTCGATGGAGCTTGGCGGTGACTGCGTCCTCTACACGGTGGGGAACGATGTTATCATCAAGCCTCTCAACCCATCGTTCAAGAAGCAAATCAAATGGAAGGCACACAACGGTGTCGTGCTGTGCACGGACTGGTCGCGCATGAGCGGCTTGATCGTCACCGGCGGCGAGGATGCCACATTCAAAGTGTGGGATCCCTATGGCCGCAACATCTACACCTCTGCTGCAGGCGAGCACCCCGTCACATCTGTGCGGTTCTCCGCCGACGGCGAGATGTTTGCGGTCGGCTCCTTCATGAACCTGCGTGTGTGCGACAAGACTGGCTGGAGCCACACGTACGAACGCGTCGCGGAGGGCAGCGCGCTGTCCATCGAGTGGATGCCGGACGGCACGCAGATGATGGTTGGCTGCGGCACCGGCGCCGTCTGCACGGCTCAGCTCGTGGACCAGAAGATCTCGTGGGACTCGTACTGTGTGACGCTCGCTGACAGCCGCAAGCTGCTGGTCCAAGATGTCTCGAAGGACACTGTCGAGGAGCTTCCTCAGAAGGACAAGGTGATCAAGCTAGACGTTGGGCACGGCTACTTAGTCTTGTGCACCACAACGATGTGCGTCTGCTACCCACTCGAACGGCTAAAGTCCCCTGTGCAGTTTGATTTGCGTGACGCCGTTATCACACTCAAGCTCGGCGCCAAGAACTTCTTGCTTGCGGACTGCAACCAGGGCATCCAGATCTACTCATACGAGGGCAGACAGATCAGCGTCTTGCGCTTACAAGTTTCGTTGCGGCCGGAGATTATGGCGGCCGACCTCGTCTCACTCTCCGAGGAGACGGTGGCGATGCGTAACCCGGCGGACCTCAAGCAAATTATCTTCTTCGACACCCTCAGCGGCAAGCCCGTGGAGGACGCCACCATTACGCACCATCTGGACATTGCCTCCGTGCACCTTTCTCAGCAGGGCTCTATGTCGGACCGCAAGATCGCCTACGTCGACCGCAACCGCGACCTGTTCTTCGCCGCGGTGCACAAGAAGCTCGGACTGCACAAGCTTGGCGCCATGGCATCAAGCGTGGCTTGGCACGACGTACACGAGACCCTCGCTGTTATTGCGGACGGGCGGCTGACCACCTGGTATAGCCCTGCAATTATCTTTGTCGACCGGGATCTACTCCCGCTGACCCGGCACGTTCGTGACGATGGGTCCGACGAGTTTAGCCAAAACGATCGCATCACAGGCTTCCACGACACGCGCGTGCTGATTCGCCGTGGCGGTGACGGCGCCCTGCTGACGGTGTCCGTCTCGCCGTACCCTGTCATTCTCTTCCAGCTCGTCGAGAGCAACGACTGGGAGGGCGCCACCCGCCTCACGCGGTTCCTTGGCGAGGACTTCCTGTGGGCCATCCTGACCGGACTGGCCGTGCAGAAGAGCGAGCTGAACACGGTGGAGACGGGCTACGGCGCGCTCGGAGACCTGCCCAAGGTGCGCTACATCCGCGGCATCAAGGAGATGCCGCTGCCAGAGGTTCGCCAGGCAGAGCTCGCTGTGTTTCAGCATCGCGTCGATGAGGCCGAGCGTGTGCTGCTCCAGTCCGGGCTCGTTTACCGCTGCATTGACATGCACACGCGTCTCTTCGACTGGGAGCGTGCACTGACCATTGCGAAGGAGCGTAAAACGCACGTCGACACAGTTGTCGGGCGCCGTCAGAAGTACCTAGAGTCTGTTGGGAAGAAGGAAACACTGGAGTCGTTCAAGGAGATGAACAAGACGGTGGATGTGGACTGGCCACTGGTCATTGAGAAGGTCAAGCAAGAGCTGGCGAAGGAGTCTCAGCGCCCCAACGCAAAGCCGTATTCGTAACACGGCACGATGTCTCTTCACCCGCCTCCTCCTCTTCTTTTGTGCCCGCTCCGCCTCCAGAGGGGTGGGGTGTGGAGGCGTCGCCTCCGGCGGAGCAGCCACCATGGGGGAGAGAGAGAGAGACGATGTATCCATTTTTTCTTCTTGTCAATTCTTTTTTTTTTGGTTGTTGTTGATGTCGTTTTCTGTGGTGTCTCTTTACAGCATGGCGCTGTGCACATGTTTTGTTTCTTCTCTCTTTTTTTTTTTTGGCGAAAGCTCACCGACGGCGAGCTCTTCGCCGATGTTCTATTACCAGCAGAACCGTGTACGAACTCTCTCCTCCCACGACAAGACCACTGACAACCTCTGGCAATAGCGAGCGGGTGGGAGTCTGCTCCTACTACGCTTCTTTTTTGTTGTTTGGCTCGTCAAGCCACAAGTGCTGCCGCGCCGCTGTGCAACGAGTTGTTGCACGCATACCCGCACACAGGCACACGGCGACACACCGATGGCTGGTCGAATCACCTTCGACACCGCGCTGTCACCCACACCTCCGACCTAACGACCTGCCCTACTTTTTGGCACCTTGTCGGCGCTTATGTGTGTGTCCCCCCACCCACATCCACCTGCACTACTCGCCGAATGCGCGGCCAGCTGGTGCCCTGTGGTCTTGTCGTGCCGTTACATAACACCCTCTACTTGCCATACCACGTTTCTCTCGCTCTCCTGTCCTTGGCCCCCGGGGATGATACATTCTTGTTCAGCTTTTACGGCACAACATTTTTTTTTTTTTTGCGCTGCGCTATACCGAACATTATGCTGGGCGGAGAGCACAAGAAGGAACGCTTCAGTGAGCGGCTCACCCATGAGCAGAACCAACCACGCAACCGTGGGTACTTGCCTGGCACAGCGGTGAAGACGGGCGGGTACACAACGACTGCGCTCATGGGGAACTGGAGCGAGGAACGTGCTGATGCGGGCTACTACGACGGTACCCCCGCACTGCAGACGGACAAGCAGCGTCAGTGGACCACGTCGTACAGAGAGATGAGCCGAGACACGCCCAAGTGCGCGCCGCAAACATTTGACCAGCCCACCATGCTGGATGTGGTGGACCGCACAAAGAGCACCTTCCCTGGCCATCAACCGCACCTGGATACGCAGCGCGCAGACGTCATGCGGACTGCGTTTGAGTCGACAAACGGGAGCGCCTACGTCGCACCCGAGGCGACGCGAGCGGTGGAACACGCCTACGTGCCACCCGTCGTTGGAGGTGTTCCTGGCGCGCAGGCCCGAGGCGTTCTGCTGCGCCTGCGCCACCAAATGACTCTCAAGATGCCGGGCCAGTCTGCCTTCCCAGGTAACGTCGCTCGCACGGTGCGGCAGTCGTTGCTGGCAAGTAGCCACGACACCAGCGGCAGTGGTCAGGTGAACAAGGAGGAGATGATGGCGGGCTTCCGCGCGGTGGGGATCGATGTGACCGAACCTGAGTGCATTGCCCTTGTGCGTCACTACGACCGCGTCGGCAAAGGGTGTGTTCCCGCTGTTGTGCTTGCCGACGAGTTGCGTGGCCCTGTGAATGACCGACGGGAACAGGTCACGGAGAACGTTTACGCGCTGCTTGAATCCCTCTGCGACGAAGGCATAGTGCGACTGAACCGAATGCTCGAGCTGATCGACGTGGGCCAGCTGGAAGGCAGCGACGGACCGTCGGAGGAGGAGGCCCTAGCGGCATTTGAATCGCAGTGGGATGCGCCGAGCCGCACAGCGTACATCCAACGAGAACGTTTTCTGTCTTACTTTGCTGATGCCTCCTTTGAGTTCGCCAATGACGGCGACTTCGAGCGCGTGATGCGGAACGTGTGGCACCTCAGCGGCGGCAGTGGCAAGTCGGCGAACACGTCGTGTCGCCGCGTCCAAGTCGTTCACACCAACGGCCGCGTGACGGTGGAGGAGGTGAGGAACGACCTCGCCATCCGTGGGAACGGCCCCGACGTGGAGCGCCACATACTCGATCATCTCGCCAAGCAAGGTGTGAAGGACATCAAGAAGATGTGTCTGCTATAGCTCAGCGAGTGAGTGAGTGAGAGAGAGAGAGACATGTACTTGTATTCCACGTGATGCATTAGGCCACCGCCACTTCCATACTCTCTCTCTCTTTTTCTCTCTCTCTTTCCCCACAGGTGATATCTGTTCTCACTGGGTCTCGGGTACCCTCCCGCGTCTTGACCGCACCTCGCGACTCCTTTTCATCTTCTTTCACCTCCACGATACCTGCGTAGACGGCGCATCTTTATGTATACAAGATGTGGAGAGACTGGCGTTACTCCCAGCTATTTTCTGTTCGTTGCGTGCACGCAACGCAACGGGCCAACAGCAACAATAGCAGTGACAACAAGTGAGTGAAAGGAACACATACACGAAGGTCGGTTGAAAATGCAGAACAACCCGTCAGCATAGGTGTGTGGTGGGTACCGTTCGTTGCATACCCCTAGTGAAGCAAAGACCGGCCCACGGCAGGCGTGGCGCCGCCCTTTTTTTTTTTTCGCATCGTTGGCAAGGGCTCGTTTCGCTTCGGTACGCCCGTCAGCGACCTTTTGCCTGTCTACCCCTTTTTCGCTATCCACCCCGTCTCTTCCCCTGTCTGCCTCTCTCTCTCTCTCAGTTTTAAAAATTATTATTTGTCCACAAGTCTGCATCGCGTCTCGTACCAAGCGAATGTTCCGTCGTCTACCGCTTCTGCTGTGCGCTGGCGTAGCAGCTCCGTCTGCTGCGGCGGGGAGCAAGACGTCGGGCTCGTCCTCGCTCTCTCAAACATCCGTCAAAGACATGATGAGTGATGTCAGCAAAGATAATCCGAACTACAAGCAGATTTTCCGTGATCGCTTCCGACAGAAGCTGAGCGCGGACAGCACTGGAAAAAACGAGCTTGACGGTTTCATCGACCTCCCTGAGGGCATCTCCCCCTCTATGGCGTCGATGGGTCCCGTTAAGCGCGGCTCTGAGCCGCTGCCGCCGTGGCTGAAGCTCAAGGTGCCGAAGGGCATGACGCACCGTCCGCGGTACAACCGTCTGCGCAACAGCATGCGCTCGAAGAAGCTCTCGACGGTGTGCGAAGAAGCCAAATGCCCGAACATTGGTGAATGCTGGGGCGGTGAAGATGAGGACACGGCGACGGCCACCATCATGGTGATGGGCTCGCACTGCACGCGCGGGTGCCGTTTCTGCTCCGTGCTCACATCGAAGCGGCCGCCGCCGCTGGACCCACTGGAGCCGGAGAAGGTGGCTGACGCCATCGCCGAGATGGGTGTGGACTACATTGTCATGACGATGGTGGACCGCGATGACATGCCCGATGGCGGCGCAGCCCACGTGTCGCGCTGCATTGAGACGATTAAAGAGCGGAACCCCAACGTGCTTCTCGAAGCCCTCGTCGGTGACTTCCACGGAGACCTTAAGCTCGTGGAGCAAGTGGCGCGCACCCCGCTGAGCGTGTATGCCCACAACATTGAGTGTGTCGAACGCATCACACCGCGCGTGCGTGACCGCCGCGCCTCGTACCGCCAGTCACTGGACACGTTGGAGCACGTCACAAAGGTCACCGACGGCAAGCTCCTGACGAAGAGCAGCATAATGCTTGGCCTGGGCGAGCAGGAGGAGGAGGTGCGCCAAACGCTTCGCGACCTGCGCACTGCCGGTGTCTCCGCAGTGACCCTGGGCCAGTACCTTCAACCGTCGCGCACACGTCTGAAGGTGTCACGGTACGCGCATCCAAAGGAGTTCGAGATGTGGGAGAAGGAGGCGCTGGCCATGGGCTTTGTGTACTGTGCCTCCGGACCGATGGTGCGCAGCTCCTATCGTGCTGGCGAGTTCTACCTCAAAAACGTACTGAAGGAGCGCGGCGAGCCGATCACGTCCACAGCCACCGCAACTCTCTAGCGTGCTCCCTTGCTGCGCTGTACATGCGCTTACAGTCGACGTCGCCATGATGCGGCATTGCCGCAGAAAGGAAGGGAGGAAGGGAGAGAGGCGAGAGTGGGGCTGTGTGCGTGCTGCAATGCACTGTGCATTGCCCCTTCCTTCTGTGCTCCTTCCTTCTCTTCCCACTTCACACGTTAACAACTCGGACTCTTTATTATTCACGCAACACATTGCTCGTCACACGACACCACGGGGTCGCAGTTGATACCTTTTGTTTTGTTTTCCTTTCCGTTCCGTTTCTTCATGCCCTCACTGAGCTGGCCTTCGCGCGCTCGCACGTCTCACTCCACACAGGGAAGCCTTTTTTTTTGTTCCGGGCAACGGGCGCACGTAAGAACCGATGGGAGCGAGGACAGCCATAAGCATGACATCAAAAGCTACATAGCCTGCTCTCAACTCAAGGGGCGCAGTGCTGGTTCACAATATGAATGAGAAGCTTTCGGCGTGCGCAGCTGTGCGCTGCTGGTATTAGTGAAAAACGACTCGTCGTTTACCTCAAAAAGCCGGAATAAAAAAAGAAGGCGCTGTGACGTGTGCACGGGCGTATTGAGGGGGTGAGCTACCGACTCCGCCTCGTTCTCCGCATACTAGCTCCACGTCACACGGCCCACGCGGGGACAACCCAAGCAGGTGCACCACGGCTAGCACGTTCATGTTCGAACGTGGCTACCGTCTCGGTGACCCTGCTACGATCTTCGCTCCTCACTTGATATACGGATGCTCGTTGCGTGTCAACGCAGTCGATGAACACTCCTTGGCCCGCCCCACACGGTGCCTCTCCTTGCACGCACGCTAGCAACATCCCATCCACAGCTCCCACCTTCTGTGCGCCTTGCCGAAGCTTTAAATAAGGTCAAAAACGCTAGTCATCGCAACAACAAAGGAAGTGGATTACCCTTTCTCTGTTTTTTCTTTTTCTTTTTTTTCTGAACGCCTGCGCCTCTTTCGACCCGTTGACAAACGCGCACGTTCACGTCATCCAAGGACGGAACAGGTCGTGCTTTTCTCTTCTTCTTCTTTTCTTCACGCACCGCGGAAGAAGAGACTGAACGCGCAGACAATCGCTTTACTCACCTTTCTCCGAGCTCTCTCTCTCTCACACACACACACTCGGACGAAACAGTCTGGCTTCTCATCCGTGGTTCGTGTTTGTCCTTGTGCGTCGCGCCGACTGTTTCCCCCATCCTCGCATTTTTGCTGAGGTGTGCACAGACCTAGGGGCCAAACGGTTCGACGATACGCACACACACGTACATACACGCCAACATTTCATCAAACAAGCCCTCTCCCCAAAGGAAGCACGAGAGCTCGCACAAACAACAGTGGGTGTCGTTTAACAATGAACAGCGATTCGTCTGAGTTGCACTCTGCAAACAGCAGCCGTGCCTCCAGGAACGTATCTTCGGCGACGACGCACCCATTCACAGCTACGGCGGCACGAGAGGAAGCGTTCCTTCAGCAGCTGAACAACAGTGACGAGGAGGATGTTGTTCGAGATGTCAAGGACATCTCCCTGAAAGACGTGTCGCTCCTGCGGCTTGACGGGTGCCGTGTTCGTAGAACGTACAGCAGCTCGCAAGCGTCGCCTTCACCGGCAGCCAGCATCACCCCGACAACCACGGTAAGTGAACAGGATGCTCAGGGATTGAACCGTGCTAGCTTACGGCACGGTGCGTCGCGGAGCCCACAAAACGCGGCCCTGGAGACGTCACAGGCAATTCTCGAAAACATGGCAGCGGACACTGCCGCGTCAGTGAGACGCACGCCGGAGGCTGTGCGACTGTCACCAGCTGGCGGGTCTCTTGCCGCGTGGACAAGGATGACACCGATGTCTGGCGGCACCGCTCCCCTCACCAACACGGATGCCGCCGCGCACCGCAGCGGAATCCTTTCAGGCGGACGGTTTGTGCCCCCCGGCGACGCCTCGGCTCCCAGTGCTAACGCCATGATTCGCCGACAGGCCTCGTTCTTCTCCTCCTCGGCCACGCATACGGAGGTGCCAGGCTCGCAGCCCACTGACTACCTGGTTCCGCAGATCACCATGAGCGGCGCGTCCTTTGGCGAGCCGACGCTGTCGCAGCACACCGACAGCAGTCTGCCTGGCTTGCCCGACCCGCAGGCAGACAGCACCACCACGCGTGCCGCTCACTCTGTCTCCGAGATGATGACGGCACTGGAGACGGCGCCGGGCAATGGTGTCCGGCGACTGCACAACACCCCCAAGAAACTACCACACCCCGGTGAAACCCACGATGCCAACCACGATCTGCAGCAGCTCTTTGCGAAGCTCGACACCGAGGTCCTCACACGCCCGAACCGGCTCAATGCACTCGACGACGACGAGGAGGACGAGATGAACACAGTGCTGTACAGGCTCAAGGGAGGCACCGCGGCAACCACCAAGCGTCAGCCGACGCGGCCGTCAGAACTGCCGCTGCCCCCCACCCCCGACATCCTCGCCGACAAGGATGACCCGTCCACCACGCAGCAGACACCGCTCGTGCCTTTCCAGACCTGGCGATTCCCCAACCTTGGCAGCAAGAAACGTGACTCACTCATGTCGCCACACTCGTCCGTGCAAACGCCCGCACACACCTGCACACACACGCAGGCACGCCGTGCCTCGCTCCGCAACACTCACACAGACCCGAACGGTGTGAGCCTCATGAGCCCGGTGGACTGGCAGGGGAGCCACCAGGACACAGACGAGCGCTCGGCACGTCCATGGAGCAGATCGTCCTCACCGTCATCTGTGCAGCCCACCGTCACGCCCCAGCACCGCAAGGACACCATCTCACCGCAGCTGGTGCGGCGCGTGTTCGACAGACACCGCTCCGGTTCGGGGCCGGAAGCGGCGGCAAGCACGTCGCAGCGCGGACCGAGGAGATCCGTCACGTTTCCCGATCCCTTGTCCCACGAGCCGCTCGTTTCCAAGTCGCTCTCGCACGCCTATCACCGTGCGTTTGAGATGGTGTGCGCTGCCTACGAACGCGGTCTCCGGCGGGCACCACAGCAGCTGGCCCAGCCCGCGGCCAAAACAGTAGTGAGTGCACGTGCCTCCGCAATTGCATCCGGGTTTGCCGCGGACTTTGCTGCGCCGTCGGCGCCGGCCCGCGAGGCCCTCGGCGGTGTCGGTGGCGGCGGTCGTCTTCGCGGCAGTCCCTCGCTCTCGACGTCTCTGCTGCGCTCCTCGGGCTACTACAGTTTTGGCAAACGCATTAGTCTCAGCCACTACAATCGCCAGACGATTGGCGAAGTGCCGCCTTTCCTGGGGAGCATGTCGAACCTGCACGTCGGCATGGGTACGTCGGCTGGTGCGCGTGAACGCTCGGTCGAGGTCTCCATGTCGCTGCCGACCATGCAGCACCGCCCGGCGTGTCGGCTGCCCGAAGCGACACTCTCCCGCATCAAGTCGCGGCCACTTCTGCAGACAACAGTGTTCTTGCGGTACAACATGGCGAGCCTACCCCGACCGACGCCGTCGGTGTCGTCATCGGACTTGGGATCACGCCCGCAGCGCAGCATTACCGAAACAGTTGCTGCCGCCGCCTCGACGACGGACGGCGGATTCAACGCGAGCCGTACGCGTAGCTCGTGGGTGGCTGACTCCAGCCCTCACGGATCTTCATCGGGGTCACACTCCACCACGGCTCCGCCAGGGGCTGCGGATGCGTCGTCTAGCGTCATCGGCAAAGCGAGCAACAGCAGCCGAATCACACTGCTAGAGGTCGACGCGCTCACCGAGGCGTGCGAGGCTGGTGCCTGCGCTGCGCCGTCGGGGTACACGGCTGGTGCGGTGGAGGTGTCCCCCGCCGCCTCCACCGGTCTGCGACGGGCCCTCACCGAGGTGCAGCAACTGCAGCGCCACGTTCACACCATCGACGATGTCGAACGCGAGGTTGACAACGAAAATGGCGATCTCGTCGTGCACGTCGGCATGCTGTTGATGGGCTGGCTGGAGGTGGTAAGCCTGCTTGGGTGCGGCAGCTTTGGCCAAGTGTTCCTGTGCAAAGACTTGCGCAACGGCGACGGACACTTCGTGCACCCCGCGGAGATTGACGGCGAGGACTTTGCGTACTGGAACTGCTGTCACGCGTACTTGCCCTTCGGCGACTGCGACAATCCACCCACCCACGACCCCCTCGTGGCCGTCAAGGTCGTGAAGAGCATTCCCTTGCTGGAGAACCAATCGGTGCTGGAGGCGGAGATGCTCGTCTTGATCGGTGCACAAACAGCGGAAGGCAGTAGTGAGGAGGCGATGCCGGGGGACGGCCAGGCGGAGTCCAGCGAACGGGCCTCCGCGAACGGGCTCATGCATGACCCACCAGAGCCAGACCCGCGCTGCCAGTTCGTGACCAAGGTGCTGGCTGACGGTGTCTGCTACGGCCACCACTGCATCGTGATGGAGCGGTACGGCGCCAACCTGTACGAGTATGTGGAGCGCAACGACCACAACGGCCTTCCCATGTACCAAATTCGGTCCGTCGGGCAGCAGCTTTTTTCTGCGCTTACGCTGCTCCACGACCGCTGCCACATTATTCACGCCGATATCAAGCCGGAGAACATGCTGCTCACGATGGATTCGTGCCGTAGCAACGTCGCCCTCAGCCGCCCGGCGGATGAGAGTGGCCTCGGTCACGGCTCCGCGTCCTCTTCTCTGCCGAAGCCATCGGCGCCATCTTCGACAGCGCTGGAGGCGACTCCCATGGAGAAATCGCTGTTACATCTTGGAAAGACAGCCACGTCGCCAGCCGCCAGCGTGGTGCAGACGGCAAACGGCGTTGTGACAGAGAAGATGCATATGCTCGCGCCACAGCCTGTGCGCGTGCAGGCACTGAATCACCCCTCCCGCGCGTCCCCTTCTCCAGCGGCGTCGATGAGCGCCGTGCACGCCACTGTCGGCGCGGGCGAGCGGAAACAAAGCACCGACGGGGAGGCGGGTGCCGGTGCTGCTGCTGCTGCGGCGGCAGTAGCGGCAACGTCGCGACTCCAAGTGAAGCTGATCGACTTCAGCTCCAGCTGTTACGACGGAGGGCCTTTTTATACGTACATCCAATCTCGCTACTACCGCGCTCCTGAAGTGATTGTGGGCGGACGTTACGGCAGCGGCATTGATTCGTGGTCTGCAGGTTGTCTGCTGGCGGAGCTGCTGCTTGGCATTCCTCTGCTGCCTGGGTGCAATGATCACCACCAGCTCACTCTTATCCAAGAGACGATCGGTCCGTTGCCGCCGTCTGTGCTGCAGGGCGGCTCCCAAACGATGCAGTTCTACGACTACACGGAGGAGGCTGGTGCAGCGACGAACGAGGAGGAAGAAGAGACGCAGGGCGACGCCGGCGGTGCGGCAGGCCCGGCACGCGAACCCGGCTTTCGACTCGTGGACCGTGAGGAGTTTTTCAAGCGCTCCCAGGCGGAGCCGATGGAGTACCGGCGGTTCTTCACACACAAGACACTGCCGGAGCTGGTGAGGCACTGCCCTCTATCCTTGGAGGAGCGGCGCATGAGCAACGGGCTTCCACCGTACGCTCTCAGTGGTGACCACGCGGCGAAGGACGTCGCGCAGCCTGTCCCAAACCAAGCTACACGTGCCGAGATCATGAAGCAACGCTTCCACTTGTTTGATCTCTTGCGTGGGCTGCTTCACCCCGACCCGGCGCATCGACTCACTGCGTCCCAGGCGCTACAGCACCCGTTCTTCTCAACGGAGTGGGCGTACATGCGAGCGAACGGCCTGTGCTAGTCAAAGCCAGTGCTTGACCCTGACGGTGCCGGCTGAATGAGCTTGTTCTCTTACCGGCCGCCTGCACCTTCTCGTTCACAAAGATCTGGCAACTCCGTCGATCATTGGCAGGGGCTGGCACCGCTCTCTCTGCCTCCCTCCAACTCCGCCTTCCCTCGCTCTCTCAAGTTGTTGTTTTCCTCCACTCATCGACCATGAGCGCTGGTGGCTGTTCAGTGAACGGCAGGAAACGGAGAACTGAAGACTGGCAGCCGCGCCTCTCTCTTTCCCCTCCTACGCACGTATATTTGTTTACACAACACACACACACACACACACATCGTTCGCAGTGTCTGAGATGTACAGTAGGCGCTGCCTTTTCTCTGCGCGACACGCACGAACGGTTTCTTCGTTTTTCTTTTCCTTTTCGGATGGCAGTGCGTGCGCACAACGTTTTTTCTGCATGGTTATTTACCTCCCACACACCTACACCGCGCCACCCCAAAAGCTCATCTGCTGGTGCCTTTCCCTTATGACATGCCGCATTTCTTTTTCCCGACTCGTTGCTCATCAGATAAGTCAGCACGCTCTGCCCGCACACAGCCAATCCGCATTTTGTCTCTTTGCAGTCAGATGGCGAGCGCGTTTCCTCACGAATCTCACGGTGGGAAGATGACCATGTACAAGTGATTCAATAAACAGGGAGTACAACGCACCAAGAAGAACGCACTCGTATTTGTCCCCCTTTTTTTCTATCCCGACCTATCACGGTGTGCCCGCGGCCCTGCCACGCCGCTGGCTCCCGCGCGCACTACGCCGATAATGTGAAGATGCACGCAGCCGTGTGCGCGGTCCGCTTCCGTCGCAGATCTACCTCGCTGTGTGACATCACCACACGCAGGTGCTTCGATGCCCGTGTGTTGTCAGCTGCGTGCGTCTCTGTCTCTCCCCTTCTAGTTGTAGTTCCCTCGTCTTCACCGTATCTGCCGCCGTTTCCTCCTTTCGCCTCTGCACCTCCTCGTTTTGTCGTGACATCATCGACCCCTCAACACTCGTGCTCACGTGTGTTTTGATGTTGTTCTAACCATTCTTTTTGGAAAGTAAAAAAAAGAAGAAAATCAAAACAAAAGCCAACTGGCTGAAACGAAGGCAGTGAAGCCTGAGGATAAGCGTGAGTTGGCTAGATCTGCTCCTCAGCGTGCGTCGGTTTTCTTCATTGCATCCGCATTTCCTTCTTTGTTTTTGTTTTTTTCTTCCTTGGCCGGTAATTTGTTTTTTTTATTATATTCCTCTCTTGCAATTCTTTTTTTTTTTACCCCCCATCCCCCTGTGCCTGTCGTTTGCCGCTGTTGCTTTGGGGAGACTGCCACCTGTTCTCACGTAGATAAAACACGCGTTTCTGGCCTCCTTTTTCTGGGTCCAAGCCCCTAAAGGTGCCTGTGTCGCTCTCGGTGCGCGTCGTGGCTTCATGACGAGCTCGCTCAAGTCGCTTCCACCGGTCGATGTGTCCACAAAGGATCCTTCTCTGGCAGGTAGAACTCTGATGCCCAACCGCGGCGAACGACCAGCTCCGTTACTGGAGGTCGCGGTGCCACCAAACGGAGCGCCGCGCCGAACACTAGGGGCGGTCGGTGGTGCGGGCCAACAGCCGCCGAGTACCCGAGCCGGGCCCAGGACGCGCCAGCACGGCAAGCTGTCCGGATCTGAGCTCGACGTGTCCGCGCCCGTAAACCAAAGCTCCCTCTCCGCGTACTCGCCGACGTTCGACCGCAGCGACACCGGGGTGGATCTGGTCCCCCTTCAGCCAACCGGCGCAGCGGCAGCGTTGCGCACGCCCATTCTTTCCGCCACAGACGAAGGCCAGCGCTCGGCAACCCACCACCTGAGCAGTGGCTCACCGCTGCTGCCGCGGCGCCTGGGCGGGCTGTTACGCTCACACAACAAGGAAGCCCGGCACAAGTCGAGTGGCTCAGTCCCGCGGAACCGAACGCACTCGGCGACGCGCACTGAGAGCGCCACTCGCGCGAGCGTCAGTGGGCTGCAGGGCTCGCAAGAGTTGACGACGTGCAGCTTCAGTGCGGTGCAGGTCTCGCCAGGAAGCCAGTCACTCGGCGCACGGCGCCGCGGTTCACTACCAGCGGGGTCGGACCCACTGCTGTCCAGCGTCTCTTCACCGCTGGTGGCCGCTGTGGCGGGGTCGCGACACAATCGCGGTCGCTCAGGCTCAGAGCTGGGGCAGATGCCGATGGTGTCCATCGACGTGAACGCGCTGAACACGAGCTGCAGTGAGGATACGCTGAACACCAGCCGTACCCTCCGTGGCGCACGTGCCGTCTTGCGGCGCAAGCAGCTAGGGTCGTTCCGTCTCGGCACGTCGCGCACGACGCCTGGGTCTGGCATGAACGGCAGCCTGGCGCGCCGAAACAGCCTCAACAACCGCACGATTAGCTTCGTGGGTGGTGAGGACGCGCTGGATTCGTCGGCGGCGTCAGAGGGTCTGCTAGCGCCGATAGATAGTCCGCGGCAACGCACACGCGTGCCGGGAGGTGCTTCCTCGTCGACAGTCTCCACTGGGCGCGTGCCCAGCGCCGCTTCCGGTGGACTGGACCACTCCAACAGCATCCCGATCATGGAGCGCGTCAATACCGACTCAGCATTCCTCTTCCACGCCGACGACGACTCGGCATCGCACTCGCGTCGCGGTGAACGTGGAAGGCAACATGGGGCAGGCCGCCGCGCCTCCGCGACACGCCGTCATGGCTCTGCAGTGTCTCTGAGCTCGGCAAGCTCCGATGACGCAGAGGCCGCTCTTCACGACCGCAAGGTTCAGACTCTTATCATGCATCTCTCGCGCAGTGGCATCAACAACGTTTCCCGGCCGCCGCAAGGTGCCACACTCATTGACGTCCCTGGCATGGGCCCTCCCGATGAGATGAGCGGCGGCGCTGGCGACGATGGGGGCTCGCAACGGTTCACATCAGCCGCTGGCGAACGATCTCCGCTGAACGGCTCCGACAGTGCGTCGTTCCCTGTTATGGGAGGTGGCTGGAGCGGCCTCGGAGGGGGCGATGTCTCGGCCGTCACGAGCAACGACTGGTACGCGCGAATGCGCATGAAGGTGTCTCAGGAGAGTGATGAACAGGACTCTGTGCGCCACCTTCAGCCTACCCCGTCGCCGGAACTCGCCACCGATACGCCGGCGACTCAGCGCAACTCAGGCAGCGCGCTTGCCGTGAAGCCAGCACCGCCTCCGCAGCTCAACGTGTCACCGTCTCCCAAGGCCAAGCTGGAGCGAGACAAGGCGCTCCCCGCAGTACCACCAACGCCTGCTGCACACACGCGACGCACGTCCGCGACGGCCATGCCCACCGACGTCCCTCGCAGCCGCATCAGTTCGATTGACTCCAACAGAGTTCATACCGCAGGCAACGTGCCCGGCGTGCCTGTGACGCTTCTCATGACCAATATGGCAAGCTCACAGGCTAGCAGCGGCCACGGAAGCCCTCTTGCACGTAGCTCGAAGCGTGGCAGCATGCCCACATCGCTGAGCGGTGATGGCGACCCGGGCGTGCCACAGCCGCAGCCACAGCAGCACCGCCTCTCTCACGCAGTCGGCGGAACAGTGCATCCCCTCTCCACCGCAACGTCCACCACGGCGCAGACGGCAGACCCACCACCGCCCGCCGTTGCCTCACCACTCCGCACGGCGGCGACGGCGACATCGGCCGCGCCCACACACACGGCACCAGCCCGCGCAGTCTACCGCCGCAGTGCCCCACGGCCTCACCCAAGTGATTCGATGCCTCTCATGCGCACGACCGCCGATGAGTCGTACGCGGCAGTGGCGCAGCAAATGACGCCGCTGCACAGCGCGGCGGCGGCGGCGGCCAAGCGCGCCAACACGGAGAGACGGCTGCCCTCGAAGGAGCCGGCGGCAGCTCGCGTGACGGGGTACGTGCGACCGGTGTCCGGTGTCTCTGCGGCCTCGGCGCGGTCTCCCTTCAAGGCCGCTGCGAACGTGGTGACAGCACCCACGACACGGGACAGCGAGCTGGCCACCTCTTCCAGCGCCGCCACCCCAAAACCACTTGAAGGACGTCTGGTCCCCGGTGAGCAGCTCACGCAGCCGCACTCGTCAAACGCAACGCCCAGCCGCGGAGCCGCCAGCAAACCGGGCGGCTACATGCCGGTTCGTCGGCAAAGCCTTCAAAAGGCTTCACCATCCACGGGCGCCGAGACCACTGCGAACACCACCGCTCGGACCTCCATCCCCAGTGCTGTCAAGGGTACCATCCTTGCCGACACGAAAACCCCACAGGCACCTACCACGCGTCGCACCACTGTGCGCCGCCGCAGTTCACAGCCGCTGAACACGAGCGCTAAGCTCCACGGCACAGCGACGGCGGATGCCGTGATCTAATACGTGGCAAATGATCATGCATGCATGTGTGTGTGTGTGTGTGTATGTGTGTGTGTCCTTCGGAGACCATTTGGCCACCCATCATTGTTTTGTTTTCCGCTTCTCGCGCACCTCTTTTTCTTTTTTGTTCCTTCTCGTCACTTCTCCTCCGTTGTGTTACAACCGAGAATGAGATTCTCTCTTTTCCTGCTGTTGTTATTCTGTCCTCTTTTTTTTTTGCTCCTCTCCCACGGGAGGCTGACCGTGGGGGAACTTGAAGGTGGCTTGGGTCGCACTGTCCTCCCGTGCCCTTGACGCGTTGACGTGCCTCGCGGCGGGTGTGGCAGATGCTGCTCGACGGCTCTGCCCCTGTGAGTGCCGCGGGCGCCGACTCCTCGGGTTGCGTTGGGACGGGTTGCTCGCGGTCGCTTCGCGAGGCTTTTTATTTTTTCTTTTCCCCTTCAAAGGCCCACTGTTGTCCGAACACAGTTGTCGTCACGTTGGACCCGTCGCGCACGGCGAGAACGCGAGGAAGAGATGAGGCCACGCCGACGAACAGCGGTGGGTCACGTACGACTGCCCGAGAAGGAGAGAGAAACAATGAGGGACGCATTGCTGGGCCACTGAGCCGGACAAGCTGGCAATCGCCCACCAAGATACATGAAACAGAAGAGGAGGCGGATCTGCAGTGGTACTGTTTATTTATTTGTTTTTCTATATGCTTGGTCGAACATTTGGTCTCCAGTGTCGCCTTCGTTTTTTGTTCGTGCGATGTGCCAGCTCTTTCACCATTCTGCGGCTGGTGTCCCGGCTGTGTCGCGTCGGTTCCAATATTTTGCTGCTGTTATTGTTGTTGCTGTTGTTGTGTGTTTGACTGTGAGCCCGATCGCACGTTGAGCCACCAAACGCACGGTGCCGAGTCGCGTGTTTGCTTTTTCCTTTTCGCGGTGAACAGTCGCTGGTTTGCGTCTGAGCACGACTTTTTTCCCCCTTCTGTTCACCTCTCTGTTTCTCACCAACTCATGTTGCAGTGCGTGTTCCTGATCCACACCGCATTCACAGTGCGACGTGTATATTTTTCTTTCTTTTCAGTGAGCCGATGCTGCGCGAACAGGCACACCTGCACTCGACTCCAGGCGATTGGTAGGGCGAGGGCTCGAAAGGTATGCATGGCATGGACGTTGATGTAATCGATATAAACCTGCGTAGCATCGTAACAAGAGGACAGAGGAATCACCGCGGTGACGCTGTTGTTTGTTCCCCCCTCTTTCTGCTGGCACAAAATGCACACCTTTGCCAGCCTCTTGTTTGTTCATTAAAGTTGGGGCTACGTTGCTTCTCTCACGCCCACTCTTTTCTGTTCTTTTCTTCGATTGTCGTCCACCCCGTCGCAGCATGCTCGCAGTTGACATGACCGCGACACGCTCACGGGATGTGGTCTTTCCTCCTTTGCCCGTCCTCTCTCTCTCTCCACACATTTGCGCTCTTTTTCTTTTCTTTTTGTTGAGCGTGAGTGTATTGTAGGGGATGAACGAATCATGTTTATGGCAGAGTGAGGCCACCGGTGTACTCCCATCTGAGGCTTAGTATCACCCTCATGGTGCCCTCCCTTCCGTTCGTTCCTTTGCTTTCCACATGGTTTCTGCTGATACCCACTCGCACCGTATCGCGGTTATTTCCACGCTCTTCATTTTTCAACCTGTTTTGTTTTGTGCCACATACATCATCTCTGCGGCATTGCACGAGCATTCAATCTACTTTGCGCGAGTTGCGACCCCCCCCCCCCATAAGCTCCTCCCTGCGAGTGAAACAGTGCCCTCCATGGGTCGCACTTCCGCCGGTGGCCTCCTACCCCGCACATCGAAGCGCTGGATGACACATGATACCTGGCGACGCCGCCACGAGCCTGGCGATACGTCGCCTCTTCCTTATCCCCTCCCCTCCCCACTCACTGTGCTTTCATCACGCATCCCCTTCCACGTGCCATCACTTCTTTCTCTTTCCTTTCTGCTGTCGTACGTGCTGTCTTGCTTGTCTACGACGGCAATGTGGCGGCATGCATCAACGTCACGAACATGCCTTTGGTCTTGGAGAAAAAAATAGCATCATCTTGATTTTTCTTTTTTCTTTTTTTCTTTTAGATCGTCCCGGAGGCGGACGTGACGTGCCGTGAAGAAGAGACAGAGACAGAGACAGAGAGAGAGAGAGAGAGAGTTCTTCTCCACGCTGCCTTTGCGCACGTCGGTTGAGGCCTCCCTCCCACCACTGCATCGTTTCCCTTTTCTCCTTTTTTTCTTCTTCTTTTCCTCTCGCGTGCTCCTTCTTTCGCCTCCCTTCCCCTAATCGATGAAGGCACTGGACCTCTCAAGGGTGCGCCATGATGCGCGGTCGACCATCACCTCAGCCTCCGCGCGCGAGCGGCACACGAAATCGATAGGCACTCCACGAGGTACTCCCCGCGGCACCGGTGTGATCGGTGGACAGACAATTGGTAGCTCATCGCAGTACCACGATGCGTCTTCGACGGCGTTCTTTGGTTTGTCCACGCTGCCGCCTATTCCCGGCTGGAAGCGCTGCGCTGTCGCCGTCACGGTGCGTGCATGCACGAGCGACACCGAGCACGTCGCCTACGACGCCGTTACAGAAGTTCACGACGGCGCACCGACGGCAGGCAGCGACGGCCACCAGGCGATACGGGGCCACGCGAGAGACAAGGCACCGGACAGGCCAGAGATGGTGCCATCCACCCTGCCCGACTCTCCGCGACCTGCCCTGTCCACGTCAGGGACACGTGCGCGCGGACCGACAACCCCGCGAGCCGTCTCCTCAGGCGGCGTGCGCGGCAGTACTGGGCTGTTCGCACGCGCTACGAGCGGCGAGCACAGTCACCGGCGACTCAGCCGGACTGGCTCGGGCATGTCGTCGGTGCGCAGTGGCCTCGTGACCCGTGCGCGCAGCCCCGGCTCATCCGCTGCGAGCTACTCCACACGCACGTCGCTGCGTCGCCGAGGCGTCGCCACGGCCGGAACCGCGGCACGATACGACGCCAACGCGGAGAACCACCTCGAGGACATGGCCGGCTTGCATCGCAACGGTCTTCACACGACGCTGTGGATGGCCACACAGGACGGCTCCATTGAGGTTCGCGACGCCGCCGATCCGGCCTATCTCATGGCCATTGTCGGCACCGGCCCGACGCGCGGCACCGGTTCAACGTCGGCTATGCCAACACTCACCGGCAGCCGTACCGATCGACGTTTTGTGACGACCCTCGCACAGATTGGCGGGAACCGCGTCGTCGCAGGGCTGTCTGACGGCATGCTGACCGTCTACGATGCCACCACACTGTCCGAGGTGACCCAGGTGCGTGCCCATCACAACGCCGTCACGTGTCTGTCCTCCACGACAATGCCCACCGCCCCCTCTGCGGAGGACGGTACCCTCGCGTACCCGCGCGCCACCGTGCTCTTGACGGGCTCTGCGGACTGCACCATTGCTAAGTGGGACGGCGTGACGCTGCAGTGTCTGGGACGGCTCAGTGGCAACCGACGGCCCGTGACGGCGCTTGCGGTGAGTGCGGGCGGCTGCTTTGCCTTCAGCGGCAGCGACGACGGCGCGGTCCGTTTCTGGTCACTCTTGGGCAACGAGGAGATTGCCTTCAGCACAGAAGAGCGGCAGCTGCTGCGCAGAATGGGTACCGCGTCGCCGCGCACAGGTCGCGGCGCACGTGCGCGGCGAACAGATAGTACCAGTGGGTACGCCCGCCATGACACCGCCACGGACACCGTGCCACTGGAACCGACGCGCCGACTGTTTGACCACCACTCCGGCTCGCAGCGTGGCAGTCGCCGCGCGAGCATTCGCGGCAAGGCTTCACAGACCGGCACCGGCGGCGAGGACGACGAGGCGCGGCTGTTGGCATGCACCGGGAGCACCAGCGGGACCGGCGTCTACGGCCAGCTCGCTGGGAGCGGCACTGACATTTCCCCAGTCCGACACCGTCCACCCGTTCCCTCCACCGACAGTGACGACGACGACGGTGAGGATGACGTTGATGAAGGTGACCAGCACCAGGGGCGTGCAAAGCTGCCGCGACGACGTCGCCTTCGCCGGGTGACTCTTCAAAAAGCTGGTCTGCGCGCGGGGCGGACGCCTGCCGCGTTGGTGGAGTACGTGGACGACGTCTTCAAGACTTTCCGGCACTTCGCACCGGTGACTGCGACGTCGTCTGCGTTGGCAATCGCGCACGTCGCGTCGTACGACGACCCACACCTGGTTCACTGGCCCGTCGAGAACGTGCACAAGGAGCGTATCTCAGCGCTCGCGGTCGTGCAAGATCGTCTTCTCCTCACCGCCGGCCGTGACGGCACGGCAATGGTGCTTGCCCTCCCCTCAGGTGAAGTCGTGGGAGGGCTGCCGGTGCAGCGGAGTGTTCCGCTGACGGCCATCGTACTGGACGACGCGACATGCCGGGCGTTACTCGGTTTCTCAGACGGGTCAATGGCTGGATTTGACCTGACGCAGTCTTCGATGCCACAAGTGTTCGATGTCCGTCCACCCACCATCGCCTTCTCCAGCACTTTCGTCTCGCTGAACCCTCATTGCATGCAGCGACTAGGTGTGTTGCGGCAAGCCGCGTCACTGGGTTCACCGTCTGAGGCCTCTGGCGCCGTCACGGTGGTCGCCGAACACCACCGCACACAGGTCGCACACGGCCCCTCTCACTCTTACTCGACGTACCGCCTTGGCGAACCCTCGCTGCGGGAGATCAAGCTCGCCATGGACGTGGCCGAGCGCCAACAGCGGTGCCTCCAAGCCGTTAGGGTGCGCGCCATGGTGCGCACCAACATGACGGTGGAGCAAATGGAAGGCCCTGATTTGCATCACTGTGGGCGCACAATGCAGAAGCAGCACGAGCGGCGTCTGCTGGCTTGTCGACTGGCGGCATGGCAACGGTGGCTGGCGCGACGGCATCACCTCCGCGCGTTGGTGTCGCGTGCCCTTACCTTGGAAGCGCAGAATGTGGCGCGCCTTCGCCAGCACTACTACACCGCATGGTATCACTGGCGTCGAGGACGGCGCACCGACCTGTTCGAGTACCGTCTCTTCCTTGTCGATCACCGTGGCACCCAGGATGACCCTGCGCGTGCGCTGGGGCTGGAGGCTGGGCACGGGCAACTCACGCGCACCGTCCACGAGCGTACGCGCTTGGCACGCCGTGACATGTCCAGCGTGGTGGCGCGTCAGATGGCGGCGTCCCTGCGGCAGCACCTGTGTCGACGGTTTTTCACGCGCTGGCTGACCGGCGTGCGCGAGGCGCGGGCGTGTGCACGGCGCGAATTGGCGTTTAACCGGCTGTTGCTGACGTTTCAGAGGAAGGAGGACACGAGCTTCGACGAAGCGGCGGTGGTGCGCCGCGCGCTGGTGCATCGTGCGCTGTGCCAGGATCGCATTCAACGACTGCTGCCTGTGCTTGAGCAAGGCAACGCGCGGCGATGCGGGCTGCGGTTGATGCAACGACATTTCAATGCGTGGAAGGCGGTGCAGGGCCTCGCGGAGGATGCGTCGACGCTGTCAACGGACGCGACTGGGGAGTTCGCTCTGGTCGAGCCCCTGTCCCGCTTGTGGGTGCGCGCCGATGAAGTACGCCGACGCTACTTTGTGCGCTGGTGGTCGCTGTCACGCGGCCTCGACCGCCTGAGTCGCCTGGAGGAGGAGAAGCGCACTCTGCAGGCCGAGTGGAGTGGGATGTCAGACGTGACGTGCCTCTCGGCCTCGCGCACGGAGCTAATCGCGGAAGAGAAGGAACTCAAGGAGTCCGTCGCGCACATGACCGAAAGCAAAGCGCAGCTCGCCGATGAGGAGGCGGTGCTACTGGAGAAGCTGAAACTCCTTCAGCGGCAGGCAGCGTTGCACACACTCACCTTCAGTTTTCACGACTACCCGATTGCCGGCTTCGAGGCGCGCGTGATGCCGTCCACCGCGGCGGGCGGTGCCACCACGGCGCGTCGTAGCAGCACGGCGACTTCGCTCTCGACACCAGTGACTGCACGAGGAGGCGACGAGGTGTCAGAGATGCTTCATGCGGCGGATGCCTCGTTACCGACGGTGCCACCGCTCGCCGTCCCTACCGCGGCTGAGGCACAGCGCGCGCACGACGACGCGGGCGAGGCGGTGTATGCGCCACTCTTCGCCGTTCTCAGGGCACTCAAAGGGTCTGTGCTGCAGTGCGTGCGTGACGACAAGCCTGTGGCGGCAGCGCACCAGCTAACGTTGTCTCTTCCCCTCGTCGACCCCACGGCGAACGAGGACGGCGGCTCTGTCGTCGGCGGATCAGCAGCCAAGCCACCGCCGGGTGGCAGCTCACGCAGCCCACGCCTTGGGTCCTCGTTCAGCTCGCTTCAGGGAAGTCTTCACGCAGGCACGCCACGCTCGTCCTTGGCCAGCACAACAGCGGGACGTACCGGGTCCGGTGTGAGCGGAGCCGCTGCCACGATGTGGGCGGCGCACCCACCGGAGCCCACCTACGAACACGTCGCGGCCGCGTTCGACGGCATCACTCGCCGTGTGTTAGCTGTGCTCGATGCTGCGCGCACGGAGGTGGCTCCGCTGGTTTCCAGCTCTGCTGTGGGGGAGGTGGCCCACGCGCCCTCGACGCCAGCCACTTCATTTCGCGACACGAGCGCCGCGTTCGGTGGCGCCGACTCCACCTTGGCGTCCTCGCCTTCCGTGGCGCCTCACGAAGGCACGCCGCGCTCGTCCACTGTGGTGGCGTCTCCGACGGATCTGCGCTGGGTTCGTGCGATCCCTGCCAAGACGCGCAAGGAGCTGCTGAGCCATGTTCTAAAGCTCATCGCACTCTCCGACAGCTTCGTTGCGCACAGCGAGTGGCCAGTGGCGACCGGCTCGCCGAGCCTCTCCGTTCGATCGTCGCTCACGCTGTCGCGACTGCCGCTCACGTGTCTATGCAGTCCACCCACCGCTGCGGCCTTTGTGAACAAGGCGCCGGAACTTCTCATGCTGTTCAGCCCGGGTCTGTGGAGCCGTCAGCGTGCGTTGCAGGAGGTCCGTGCGTCGCCCACCGCGCTGCCACTTGGCACCGCGCCGAAGGCACCCACACATCGCCGCATCAACTCCACCATGAGTGGCACCTCCGCAACGTCCACCGCGGCAACGACGCCGAGAGCCAAGGCGAACCCCCTCAAAACACACGGCGAAGGGACGAAGAGCAGGGCACCACAGACTCCACCCCTGCATCTGTCTGTCGATGCGCTGCGCCGCGCGTCGGCATCGTCCAAGCCAAACCGGGCCTCTTCGCTCGTCGGTGGTGGTCTGCCACCACCCCGCTCGAACACGCGCGCCCCGGCGTCCGCCATTCCCACCGGCTCCGTATCAGCGGCTGCGGCAGCTGGTGCGGGTGGTTTCTCCGCTGCCCCGCGCAGAGACGTCGAGCCGTTCCCACCCCCGTCCGCGCCGCAAACGCCGCACCGCACCGCACCAGATACCGAGGCCAACACCATTCCACAGGACACCCCTGCGGCGGATCCCTTCAACCGCAGCTACGGCAGTGTTCATTCATGCGTGTCAACGCCACGCTCGTCTGTGCTGTTGACGCCGCGTGTTTCGGTCCCGGCCGGCTCGGTGACGAAGCCTTATTTGGGGTTCCGTGTCGCTGTTAGCCGTGATGCTCACACGAACCGGTCTGTCATTGCGATTCGCGAAGTGGCGCCGACGTACATCAACTCAAGCGGTGTGGAGGAGGTCGGCCCCGCCGTGTCAGCCGGTCTACAGGCCGGCGATGTTCTCTCGCGTTTTGCCGGCTATGCCGTGACGGACCTGGCCGCCTTCAACACCATTGTCGCGCGACACGTCCGCAGCGGGCTCGACGTCCCCGTTGTGGTGCAGCGACAGAGCCAGACCATTCAAGCGAAGGTTCATGTTGGCGTGCGCAACGCCTAAGGTGGCGTCAACGCACGCGATCTCACCTGCACACCTCTGCCGTGTGGGCAGTCGCGCCATCGTGACTTCGCAGACCATCCACGCATGCCAATAGTTCTGTTTTTTTTGTTTCTTTTCGCTCGCCTTTCTTCTTCCTTCTTTTACTGCAACGTGACGCCCGGTGCGCACGACTACCGGCGACGTGATCCACCCTCACGGTTTCCAGTTCCCCACCTCCCCCGCCGCGTTTGACTTGCTGTTTTCTCTTTCATTGCCCTCCTCCCTTTTCTACATTTTTTTTTCTCCACACTGCGTCGAGCCCCTACAACTGCGTTTTGTGTTCTGCACACCGATCCTTGCAGCGGATGATGGGAAGGCTATGTACAGATACGGCGGCATGATCCCCGTGCTCGAAGCACTCATAGATGATACACGATGAGAAGAAAAAAAGGCAAACAAACTAACAATGACAAAACAGAGAGTTACCTCACAGCAGATCGTCGCGTGGACAGTGCGTGGTGGTGGTGTGCTCCAGTCCCTGTTCCACCACTGCCTCATCTCTGCCTGGCGCGTACATGGGGTGCACCACAGGCGCCTGGTTGTTTCCCAGGCCTTGCCTCTCCTCTCTTCCTCCTGGCTTCATTTCCCCGCTTGTCAGCCCTTCGCCCGCAGACGACACCACGTGCTGTGCATTACACCCCTGTGTTGCTGCATCAACCTGCCACGCCTTGCTTTCTCCTTTCCCCTCTCTGTCACACGCACACACACACACACACACACACACACACGCACACCGCCTGTTTTGCTGTCCGCTTGGCGCCTGACACTCTTCTCTCTCCCCCCGCGTCACTCTGACCTTCCGTTCGACAGTGTTCACATTACTCCATCATGGTCCGCATGCACGGTAACGGCCACGGCAAGGCTGCCTCTGCCCTGCCCTACCGCCGCACTCCCCCGGCGTGGCTCAAGATTGCGAGCCGCCAGGTCGTGGAGCAGGTGCAGCGCCTGTCCCGCAAGGGTGTCCCCCCGAGCCGCATTGGTCTCATCCTTCGTGATTCCATGGGTATCGCTCAGGTGAAGAACATCACCGGCCGCAAGATCCTGCGCATCCTCAAGCACAAGGGCCTCGCCCCTGAGCTCCCCGAGGACCTGTACTGCCTGGTCAAGCGTGCCACCGACATGCGCAAGCACCTCGAGCACCACACCAAGGACCGCGACTGCAAGTACCGCCTGATTCTGGTCGAGTCCCGCATTCACCGCGTGGCCCGCTACTACAAGCGCGTCAAGCAGCTGCCCCCCACCTGGAAGTACGACTCCAGCACGGCCTCCGCGATGGTCGCGTAACGGGTGTTGAACACATCTGTCATTTTTCTTTTCCTTTTATTCTCTTGCCATAGCTGTGCTGATTTGTGGAGAGAAAAGGTGCGTGCAGCGAAGACGAGTGAAGCTGGCGCTGTTTCTTCCCACTCCCTTGGCACACGTCTTTTGATCAAGTAGGACACGTCAATTCTCCTCTCCCTTTATGAAAACAGCGGCCGCGCATCAGCTGATGCGCGTGTGCATACGAGCGTCGCGCAGATGGCCAATCGGGCATCCGTGACCGCGCGTGTGTGTGCGTGTGTATGTCTGTTCGCGCACACACACCGGTGCATGCACAATAGCTCTTCGCACTGTACCCGCTCTGGTCTGTTGGGGTTATCGTGGGCTGTGCGCGCAAACGAGGGTGGGATGGTTGACGTGGCGTTGGTACCGAGACACCCTGCCCTGTACGTGGCCGCTCCTCTATGGATTCAGTCGCTTGTCGCCCACCCACTCCTCCCTGACGGATTCCCTCTCTCTCTCTCTCTCTTCAACCCCCTTATTGTTCTCACTTCTTCCCGTCACCTCTGCGCAACCTCTCGCGTTCACCACCTTCTCGTTACGTTGAATACACACACATACACGTGTACGCATACACACACTTACCACTCCCATGCAGTCGACGTGCTGATTCACTGATCCTTGTTGAGCCAGCACCAAGTTCCTTGTGCACACAAAGAAACGTAGCAGCCAAGCACTCACCGACCGCGCTTTTGTCGTGGGTTTGCTGGCTCACTCACGCGCTGCTGGCTCTCTTTTTATTATTCTCTCTCTCTCACACACGCACTAGCGATTTACTTCTTGCTAGTGACACAATGGCGTCTAACGGCTGCTTCATTTTCGTCCTGATAGCGCGCACGCACGATCGACTGCCTTTGTGCATGTACGCGGATGAAAATTACAATAACACGAACATGGTGCGCCAGCAGGCAGAGCGCATCCTCTCTCGCATGGACTCACCTGCCGGCGGCACGGACCGATCTTCGTCGAGCGGTAGCTTTTACCACAGCTTTGATCACAAGGATTGCGTGTATTTTGCCTTCCAGGACGCAGCCACGGACCTGACGTTCATTGCTGCGCTCAACAAGCTCCTCCTCAACAGCTCCGGCAACGTCTCAGGCACGAACAAGTTCGCCTGCGGCTTTCTCGACAGCTTGTTTGCCGAGTTCACGCAGATGTACAACGTCGAGGATTTCTCTCCGGCAAACGTGCGTCCCTACCAGTTCATCAAGTTTGACACGACCATTCAAGCCTGCATCCGCCGTACCATTCAGCAGGACCGCACCTCTGCCGATGGCGTTCTGACTGGTGGTGCGGGTGGTGGCGGTGGGGCGCGCCGTCGGCAGGTGAACCCCAACTACGAGGCGTTGCGGCAGGAGCTGACGGATGTGCACTTTGTGATGCGCCGCAACCTAGAAGATCTCATGACCCGTGGCGAGAAGCTGGAAACGATGAACAACTACTCTGAGCAGCTGGTGGGACAAAGCGACAAGCTGTACACGAAGACGGTGAGGATGAACCGCATGCGTCTCATCAAAATGTATGGCCCGCCGGCTGTCGTGGGACTCTTTTTGGTTGTGTTCTTCTACTGGTACTTGTTCTAGATGCCCCTACCCAAGTCGTTTGGAAGAGGGTATACCAAGACACGGTGGGCTCACAAAAAACAACAAAGGAACGCTAACGACACACCATGTATACGGGAGAAGAAGAGCCGAGGAGAAAAATGCGTTGATACGTGTGTGAGCAAACGGGTGAGGGTGTCCCTGTGCAATGGTTGTAAACAGAGAGTTTCGCACCCACCCTCCCCTGCACACCGGACCCGACTAGGCTGGCGCGCCTCGTGCGCGTGTAGCCTTGGCAAGACCTTCACAGAGAGCGCAGATCTCCACTTTTTCTTCACTCCTCGTTTCGCGAGGTGAGTTGCGCCGGAGTCACCTAATTTTTTTTTTTGTGTCTGCCACGATACCACACACCACTTCACTGTTCTCTCCTTTTCTCTCTCTCTTCCTCTCCCGCTCTCGTCGGCGGCTTTTTCACGTCTTCACACACTTCTTTGCTGGTTGTGTATTTTGCGAATCTGCAACTACGCCAACAAAAAGTCACTAAACCCACGTTCTCTCATCGTCATCCTCTTGTTGCTGAACCGTGTGTCCTTCGCGCGCAGCTCCTTGACCACCACAAGCACCTGCACAGTATCACCGCCTCTGCCAACCGCCCCCCCCCCTTGTACGAAACAGCTCACGAACGATGACCAGCGCTGAGATCACCCTCCCGTCGGCCGTGCCCCGTGAGGCAGCCGTCATGCACCCGTGCGAGTTTATCCAGCGCACGTCTGCGCAGCGCGACGAAGCACAACGTCTTCATCAGATTCGCACGACCCACGGCCGCGGTGCTGCCATGGACGTGGCACTGACAGAAGCGACCTTGTTGGGCAGTCAGCGCATCGGCTCCCTGCGTAGCAGCCACGCGCTCTACCATGCCTACCGTGGTAACTTCACTGAGATCGGCCCCGAGGATATCTACGGCCTGCCTGAAAATGACCCTAATGTCCAGCCCTCCTCGCGCGCCATCGCCGAACAACAGGTCTACGGCCATGAGTTGACACTCAAGACCCTCGGTCTGTAAGAAGCACTGCCATCAGAGGGCACCTTGGCAGCTGAAACATGGAGAAGGGGTCTCTTCGCTCTCTTTCTCATCGCGCTCCCACTAAGTGGTTCCGCTCCCATGCACCAGCTGTCTTCTTCTTTTTTTTTTTTGCCCGGAGACTATTCCCTATTTCCTTTCGCCGTGTTCTTGATTGTTGATTGTCTGTATGTGCACGCGTGTGTCTCACCCCGAGTCAATATAGACTGCTCAATGCAGCCGGGAATGAAGCCAACGAGCATCACGAGCTCGGGAAGGGCTGCGTGGAGCACGCGGACCGAGACCTACAGAACAGGCTTCTCCTTTCTTCCTCGCCCTATCCCTCCTTCTTCCTGAGGGGCCCCTGGCTTTGTGCAACGCGTCGCGCCGCACACGTGCACGGCTCGTTCCGTCACTGGGACAGGTCACACCCGAGGCGCCGGTCACTGTTATGCGCGTTGCCTCTGTCTTTTTGCTCCTCGTCGTGGGTTCTCCTCGCCTGATTCCGTCCGTTCGTTGACTGCCAACCCCCCTCCCGCCAACGTTGCTCGCTCTCCTTTTCTCTCTACTCTCACTCGCTTGCTTTTCTCCTCTTGCACGGGTGTGCGCAAGTCTCTCTTGACAATGTACTTCTGTCCTTTTTGTGGAACGCTGCTTCTCTTTGGTTTGCTGAAGCCGGAGAGCACCGCCTGCGGCTTGTGTTGTGCAAATTGTCGATACGTGCAACCCATGCCGTCAGACGGGCAACCGCTGACCGTCCACCACTCCTTTCGTGCCTTCAACAAAGCCTCCATGGACGATGACACGACCCTCGCGACGTCACAGGAAACGGAGGCGGCGGCTGCGGGAGCTGAAGGCGGGCAGCTCATCACTATTCCCTGCGAGAATGATGCGACTCCGTGCGACAGCACGCAGGCCTACTATATTCAGATTCAGATGCGGTCCGCCGATGAGCCCGCGACAACGTTCTTCAAATGCACCAAGTGCGGATTTCAGTGGCGACAGGGCTGACCCTCTCCTCTCTCTCTCCCCTCACCTGAGGCCCACACGCGAGCCGCGTCGGGCGAAAAAAATGCACTTGTACGGTACCAAAGGGCAGGAGGGATGTGGTGCCCCCGCTTCTTTGTGGGCGCACGACCTCTTGGCGTGTGTCTTCTCACCTCCCCGTCTTTGCCCTATGCCTCTCACAGCGGTATCGCCCACCCGGCGAGACACCACCGGGCCACGGCTGTCTGTCTGTGTGTGGTGTGCGGGTGTGTCACAAGAAGAGCGTTGAGCGGTGGCTTCGTCGCTGTCTGCTCGGCGCATCATAAGATTTAAAAAGAAAACGCACATCAAGCAACAAGAGATGAAAGGGCAATTCCCCAGCACGCACACATTTGAGGGTGTCGACGTCGCCCCTCAAAGCACAAAATCATAGTGCCGTCCGTTCGCTGGAGCTGAGCAACAAGTCCTCCTTCCCTTGTGGCGTGCCAGCGCCCCCTTTACCCCCTTTCTGCGCAGAGACGTGATGCTGCCCATCGACGCACCTGCACTACCCTTCTCATCTTTTTCCACGGCCGCACTCGTTCTTGTCGTCGTCGCCAGTTGTTCTTTTCCGTTGTTTGTGGCTCTGTGCCCCTCCTCCCTTCTCCATTCGCTCCCTTTCTTTTGTTCCCGTTCAGTGTGTGCACTCGCAGGAGCTGCAACCGTTTCGGTCATGCCCGCTGTCGAGCACGTGGCGAAACTGTTCACACTCTCCGCAGAGCACGGAGAGGTCTCTGCATTCGACAGCTACGGCTGCGATGTGTTTGTGGGCACCACGCTGGGCTACCTTCTGCATCTCTCCGTGGACGGCCTGGAGACGGTGTCACGACATCGAGCTCCGTCGTCCGTTGACCTTCTCTCGCAAAACCAGGCATCCGAGGCGTTCTCTGTATTCTCCACCCTCGTGGCCTCAGCGCAGGCGACGACGCACGGCGCCGTGCATCAACTTCAGCACAGCCGTGCACAGCCGCTGCTCGTTGTGCGCTGCGGCGAGGTGTTGTCGGTCTGGCGCGCTGACACCCTCGAGCTTGTGTCACGGGTGGGGGCGGACACCAGCTTGTGCTTCCTCGCCCCCGCACCTGGCCGCGAAGCCGCACCTGCGCGAACGGCCGCGCTCGGTGGGCGGACCCCGCCCGTCACCGACGCCGATCCTCTCGGTGGAGGCGGGCTACACACACGCACCGTGTCTGCCCACAGCACCGTCACAGCGGATGCTGCTGTGCATCTCAACGACAGGGGTGTGTCGGCTGACGGCACACCTTTGCGAGCCTCGCCAGCACCCGCCAGTGCGTCACCGATTAGCAGCGCGGACGAGGCTCGCAGCCGGCGAAGCCTGACATCTTCCCACTGTGGTCGTGTCGCGCGGAGCGACGGCAGCACAGCCATCTTCCACGACGCACCCGAGCGCGTTTTTGTAGTTCCTCGAAGCAATCCAAAACTGATCAATGTTCTGGAGCTGTCGAACCCTGTTGTCGATGGCGGCGACGTGGCGCACACCACGCGGCAAACCTTTGTCCTTCCCGAACCCGTGATCTCTGTCTTTGGCGACCTCGACATGCTCTGTGTGCGCACGCGACGTCAGTGCAGTGTACTCGCTCTGAGATCCGGCGCCTCACGGCAAGTGGCGCGCTTTCGCCGCGACGACGACGGTCCCCGTCCGGCACTCACCATCTGCGCTGACACGTCAGAGCTGTGCCTGGCGCATCACCGCACTGTGCTGCGCGGGGTGGAGGTGGCACCACTCGCGCCGGTGCCTTCCTCCAACACCGCTTCGTCGCCCAACAGCGCAGGCCACCGCGAGGGGGCCCTTGTCGCGTGCTACGAGGCGACGGAGACGGTTCACCTGCTGGTCACGCGGCATCCGTACCTGCTAGTCTTCACCGCGCACGCATGCGATGTGCTATCGCTTGTAGCTCCAGCCTCGACCGATCCCCGCGCTGACACAGTTGTGGTGGAACGTCTCGCACTCGCTGGGATTCTCTTCAGCTCCCCACTCGCACGCGGCGACAACGTGTTCGTCGCGTCGCGCAACGAGGTGTGGCTCCTGAGTCTGTACCCACTGCGCTACCAACTCGCGCAGCTGGTCAGCCAGGGGAGCATTGATGAGGCATTCCGGGTCCTCCAGCGTCGGCGACGGCGCATCCCTTCCAGCAGGCTGGAGAGCATCGAGCTCGAGCTGCACATTCTGGCTGGCTTTGTTTACCTGCGGCAGGCGAGACCGCACGACGCGTTCGCCCACCTTGCCCACCGCGTGGACCCTCGCGAGGTGCTGCGCCACATTCCCGAATGCGTCCCCTCACGACAACACTCTGCTGAGGCCGAGCGCGTGTGCCGCGCAGTGAGGTACCGCCAAGCGGGTGACGCGGATGCGGCCTCTCCAGAGACCTACTGGCGTGGGTGGGAAGAGACCTGTCCCTACAACACCCCTGCCGGTCAGCTACAGACCGAGTGGCTGCAGTTCTTTGAGGCGTGTCCCGCGGCGCCGAATGCGCTCGTGACCAACACAGTCTCTCTGCAAACGTCATCGGGCAGCCTCGTGCGCGTCGTGCCGCTGGCAGGTCCGATGACGGCAGCGGTGTTTCTCGAGTCGGCATGGGAGCAGTTGAAGGACGCGACCGTCTTGTACCTGCGCGCGCGGCTGAGGGACGAAGGCGACGCTCTCACGGCGGCGCAACGACGCAGCATCGCCTACTCACTGCTGATCCTGATGCTAGAGCGCCAAGACCACCGCGGCGCCTATCACGTCGTCGCCAATGACAAACACCTGGCACTTGAGGACGTGTACGATCTGCTGACGGCCCTGAGTGAGTTTCGGCTACTGGCATTGTTGCTTTTTCAGAGAGGGTTGGCGCGCCACGCTCGCGACCTTCTCCGCACCCACGTCTACACCAGCCGTCTTCTGAGGCCACCGTGCGCGACGCCACTGCCGACGTGGGATGACGCTGTCTCGCCTGCACAGTACGCGTCGGCGTGCTGGGAAGCTTCGCAGGCAAACGCCGGCGTCGCGTTGCGCAGTCTGCCCTCCGTGGTGCGGTGGCGAATGGCGAAGCAGCTGTACTGTGGTGATCTTGATGGGGTGTGCGGCGAAGGCACGACAGACGCGGCACGCTGGGCGGCCACGGTCGACTGGTATCGTGCGGCGTTGATGAACATGGTGACCACCAACGGGCGTCGCCTCCAACCGCCATGCACGGATGGCCCCATCACCTTTCCTGTGCTTGACGACAGCGGAGCGACTCCCTGCGAGCTCCCTGGCTCCCTACGCGAGGTGTTTTACCTTGTTGATCACATGAATCTCCCCGCCTTGCTGCAGGTGCTGGAGGCGCGGCCAGCTCTGGTGACCATGCGTGACGAAGAAGGGGCAACGCTGCTTCACGCTGTGTTCAGCCAGCTTGTTTTCGCCTTCTCAGCGGGAGCGTCGGACACGGAGGCCGTACGCAAGGATGTGGCAGCGCCATCCCCCGCTGTCAACGCGACACGGACACGCGAGATCCAGTCCGCTGTGCTGGACATTGTTCTAGCCGCGATGTCTGTGGTGGTGGACTGTGGTTGCCCCATCAACGCAGTGAGTCTGCACGCGCAAACGGCGCTGGATGTTGTGTGGTGCGCCTCACACGAATCAGGCACGGCATGCGTCGATGTTGTTGCCTCCGCGTTGGCAGCCATGAGCGACGTCAACCGTGCTGCCAACGCCGTTCAACCAAACGACCTCTGACCACCCTTAGCATCGTCTTTCCACTTCTTCTCGTGCCTGTGCGTGCGAACCTGCTCGTTGCTTTCACCCGCGGTACCCACCTTTTTTTTTTCGTTGCGAAGCACTGTTCACATACCAACGACACTCTTACAAGCACCTCTCATCCGATAACATAAGCACCGACACTCACATGAGCAGTGCGGACATCTTTCGGCAGCAGCTACCCCTTTACCTGGATCACCACCCGTTCATGCTTCGACAGGCTCCATCCACTGCTATCGCCATCTCTGGTGTCTGCCGTGCGTGTGGACTATATTTTTCTCTTGCTTCTTTCTTACTTGCCACGTTCATTCCTTGCCCCCCCCCCCCCTCTCCCCCCTCCCCTCATTCTCTCTCTCTCTCTCTCTCTTTCCCACGGCTCCCCCTTTGCTGTTGCTTTGAACTCTCGACGCCAGTATCAAAGAGATAGACCCGAAACGTCAGCGAACACACTGTTCCTCGTGCCATTCTTCACTCAGTGCCACAGAACAGTCACATACACACAAACTCAGCACCATGCCGCCGAAGCACGCCATGATGATGGACGACGACGACGACGTCAACGACATGGCCATTGCTCAGGCGCTCTCTGGCATGGGCCCGAACATGGAGAAGTACTTCAACCCGAACTACTCCAAGGAGTTCATGGCGAAGCTGCCCGAGAAAGTTCGCCAGCGCGCGGATGTCCTGAACGTGTACCACGAGGACTACATGAAGCTGCAGCACGAACTGGAGGAGAAGGAGACGGCTCTCCGCATGAAGTACGACGAGCTGTACGCTCCCTTCTTCAAGCGCCGTCAGGAGATCGTCAGCGGCACCGGTGCGCCGGTGAGCGAGGAGGAGGTCAAGGCAGGCTTCCCTGCCGATCACGAGGGTAAGGTCTCCCTGGAGGGCAAGGACGGCGAGGAGGCCAAGGGCCTCCCTGGATTCTGGCTGCGCGTACTGAAGCACAACGTTGTTGTGGCCTCCATGATCGAGGAGCACGACGAGGATGCGCTGGCCTCGCTCATGAACATCACGTCGTACGTCGTGGATCAAGGCGAGTACGGTAGCTTCAAGGTCATTTTCGAGTTTGCACCGAACGACTACTTCGAGGAGCAGCAGCTGGTGCTGACTCTGCGCGTCGGCGAGAACGCCACGGAGATCGACCGTAGCCCCCTCACGTGGAAGGCCGGCAAGGACCTGACCAAGGAGACCATCCAGAAGACGCAGCGCTCAAAGCGCACTGGCCAGACGCGCACTATCCGCTCTGAGCAGCCGCGCCCCTCCTTCTTCAGCATCTTCTTCGAGAAGGATGAAGATGATGAGGAGGACGAAGAGGACGAGGAGGACGACGATGACGAGGAGGAGCAGCTCGCTCTGCTTCTTCAGCTGCTCCACAACAGCATTGTGCCCGGTGCCGTTAACTACTACACCGGCGAAGCCCCTGATGGTAGTAGCGACGTCGATGAGGAGGACGACTACGACGACGATGATGATGATGATGACGACGATGACGACGACATGATGATGATGGCCCGTGGACGCGGCGGCCGTGGTGGCCGTGGTGGCCGCGGTGGTCGTGGGTTCTAAGCGGCAGCCGGCCAGACTTGTCTGTCTGTGCCACCCTTTTTCTTTTTCTATTGAGGTTTCTCCTGCCAAGAGGGCGTTCTCTCCCAGACGCTTTCTCTTTCGTTTCCTTCTCCATTTCTCTGCCGTGAGGAAGCCAGCAGCATGCGCACACGTGCCGCTGCTGCTGCTGCTCCTTCTCGTCCTGACGGCTGCCGTGTCGGCGCACACCGGCGCGTTTGTCCTTGATCTCGTCCCCCGTTTTGTTTGCGGCCCGTATCTTGTGTGTGTTTTCTCTTTTCCCTCTTTTGTTCTTTAAGAAATTCTTCAGGTTAACTACTCTAATGCAGCGAAGAAAGCCATTTGCTGTGTCTGTGTGCTCGGTGCACGTGGCCACACGTGCACCAGCTCGCGTGGGTCATGAACGTGGAAGAGCAGCAACAAGGTGCCGGAACCGGCAGCCCCGTCAATGGCGACGCAGGCTTTTTAATTGGATTTCGTCCTGTGACACTCTCTCCACGTCCACGCACACGCACACGACTTGGCAGGATACGACTTAAGCAGACAATGCATGCACCACCAGCAACGGCTCCTTGCCTTGACAGAAAGAAGAAGAAAAATAAAAAATAACAACAACAGGGTCAAGGACTGGGACGCGGCCATCGTGGCTGATCAACTGGCCACACCCGCCAACGAACGGCTCGCGCGCTTCGTACCCCCCCTCCTCCTACGCGCGTGGCCGCACAGTCCGACAACGTAGTGCTGTCCACGCTTCTTTTTCTTCCTTTTGCTGCTAGAGACCGCACGCGCAAAGGCCGTGTTGTCACCGCTGCAAATGATCTGTGCGCTGTCAATTGGAGTTTTACACGCTCTAGAGATACCTGAAATGCATGGGCGCGTAACACGGCCTCTCCTATCCAACCTGGATGAACATCGATCATTCTCTTGTCTCCGTTGATCATCTTGTGCCTTTTCTCTATCTTTTTCTCTGTGCACTCTCGACGTGGTTTCTTTGTTTTGTCTCCCCTCTCATGTCGCCACACTGGACTGGGTCACCGAAGCACGTAGAGAACCCATTCCTCCGAGGTGGAGCCTACCTTTACCGGGTCGGTCCCCCCTTTCTCTGCCCCCTCATTCTCTCCACCCAATTCGAACAGAATGGCCACAGCTGAATACGCAAACACGACGGACTATGCGCTGCTGACGAATCGGTTCAAATTGCTCAACTTGGTGCAGCGTGTGGCGCACCGCGATGTACTCGAAATGATCGAGACCGTTGGGCTGGAGGCTGTCACGTTCAAGGGCACACTGGAGCGGTGGCAGCCGGGAGCACCGAGCCTCCACCTTGCCTCGCCGGAGACGACCACTCGACGTGCTAAACTGAGCAGCCACTCCGCACCGCAACAATCGTCTTCCGCCGCGCGCACCAAGTCCTCTTCGTCGCCCACAGGGGCCCTGCCAACGAACCAAGATCGTCCTGCCGAGCGTTTTGTCTTCACCCGTGGCTCCTCGCGCCAGGAAGCGAAGGTGGCGGCGGCCCGGTCAGCACTTGGCAACGCCGATGCGAACACCTCTGCGGAAGCTCAGCGACCGGCCCGATCGCAACGTCTCTCTCGCCCTCTGCGGCGCACACCCGCCGAGCAGGAGGCCTTCTACAGCCGACTGGCCGCTCCTCGTGAACGCCCCGAGGATGTCTTTATCGACCACGTGGAGATCCTTCCAGGCCGTGAGTCGCCGGCGACAGCGCCCCCGCGACGGAGCCCCCCGCCTCTGCCTTCCAGACCCACCTACGGCAACCGTGGCGGAGACTACGACGACGAACCACCTCATCGCGGTGCCCGTCGGTTCGAGGGGCCGCCGTCACACGCGTACGGGCGGCAGACAGTCGATTCGTACGGCTATCCGTCATACCCGCCGTACCCGTACCGCACCCACCGCCAGACACCGCCAGACCTACCGGACCCCAGAGTGTGGCGCGGTGGTGAGAGCGACATGTACTACGACGCACCGGTGGACCCATACGGCCGTCCGGTGTACGGGCGTGACGCTGAGGCGCCGCCCCGTCGTGTCCGGTTTGACGATGAACCCCACGAAGCGCCTCACGCGACCACGTGGCCTCCGCCGCTACCGCAGCAACGAGACGAGCAGCAGCTTGTACAGACCGCCCTTGTGCCGGCTCCGGGCACTGACTCGGAGGGCTCTGGACCTGCCGATGTCAATGGCACGGCGCCTCGTGGGGATGCTGCCGCCCGTGGAGACAACACACTACCCACCCCAGCACCCGCTGACGCCGCGAGCCCACCTGGTTTAACCGTGCCTGCGCTGCCTCTGAGCGAGCTTGACGACCCGCACCACGAGGCCGATGAGGTCCCCGCAGCTGTCAGCACTACGGAGGAGGAAGGCACCGGCATCGTTGGCGCCTCCACGAGCAGCGGCCGGGCAACCCCGTCTGCGGTGACACGACGCCAGCGTGCGACCGGACTGCGGCCCAAGGCAAAGCCGCAAGGAGCCTTGGACAGCCCACGTGTGCCGATGGAGGCGATTCAACACGCCGCCTCAGCGCTCCTTGCGCAGAGCCACGCCGCGCGATCCCAGGCCGCCATGCACAGCCAGGCAAACGCGTCCACCGCCGCGCGCGGCCAATTCACCCGTGGTGGCGGCGGCGAGGGCGGCTACCACACGCAGCCTCTGCCTACGCGCCGCGCCTCTGACCCGGTCGGTGGCCCGGCGAGCAGCCCTCCGCAGCGCCTCCCAGTGGACGGCGGTGATCAGTGGGGTGCAGACACCGGCCTCCCGCCGGTGGCGTCACCGGTTCCCGCCGTCCCTGTCACCGCGGGTGCGCACACAGCACTTCCCCGTCCGCCACCCGCGACCTTCGCCGAGGTCTCGAGCACCATTGATCACATGCTTCTCGATCACCAGCGCATTCTACATCAGCTGGTCCGCCCTGATCGCCAAGGGGCGGATGCGAACAGCAGCGGCGAGCAGAGCGCCCTCTTCTCCGGTGATGCCGCTTCTATGGACATCTCCTTTTCCCGCCCCCATCATTCGCAGCCTGGTCGCTACACCGCTCTCTCACGCGAGCAGCAGCGGCAGATCATGCAAGCCCACCTGCTCGGCGATGGCTCTCTCAGCGAGGACGCCCCGCAGCCTGCTGGACCGATGCACGGACAGGCTGGCACAACCGCATCACGCCACTCTCCAGCGGACGACGATGAGGAAGAAGAGGACCTGGTGGACGAGATGTTGCTCTACTCACGGCTTCAGAACAAGGTCGCGTCGATGGACGCGGATTTGGCCCGCATCGAACGAGCCCATGCCGCGGAACGGCAACAGGAGATGGCTGGACCCCCGCCCTCAGCGGTGCGGCCGGCGGATAAAGCGACGCAACCACCAGCGGGCCCCGCGCACCGTCGACGTACCGGTGCCGACCGAGGCACTATGCCGGAGGCTGTCATTCGCCGGCTTCAGGCGTTCCGCAAGGAGAACTACGAGTCCATCGCGTACAACGAGAAGCTGTGGAACACAAGCCAGGTTTCTCAATTCGCCTTTGCGCAGCGCCTGACAAATGCACTCGCCCAAGACTGCCTCGAAGAGGTTTTGGCAGAGGTCAGCGACATCATGGACGACTACGTCGAAGGGCTGGCAGACCACGAGCTCCGCTGATGCGACTGGCCGATGCGCACACTGGCTACTGCTGTGTCTGACGTCGTTGTTGCAGTGTGCATCCAAGCATTGCGGTTCGCTCGTGTGTCAGCGGCTGAGATGGAAGCACGACGCAGCTCTACGACAGACCAGACCTATCCCCGATCGTTTGGCAGTGCTATGCCGATCGGCTCTCACTCTTAGATAGAAGAACACAAATGACTGTGCATTGTCGACGATACACACGTGCGCGAGAACACGCACCCACCCACACACAGAAAAAGGAGAGAGCGAGAGAGAGAGAAAGACAACATTTGGTGGAGCGTCCAGCCCAAGTTGACTCTTTGCGCCAAACTACCTTCAACGGCGCGTCCACGCATGAAGACCACGCACTGTGAGGACGCTCTTGTAGAACAGAACCGTCCCAACCCTCATTGCCTTTGCGCACTCTTTTCTCTCCGCGAAGTACCCACGAAACGTCCACACCACTTGCCCCACCGTCCTTTCCTTCCATGCTGTTGTCTGATGACACCGTGTTGCTCCCCATTGAATAGGAGCGGAAGCCAGTTTCGCGCTTCCATTCACTCTTCTTATTTGTTTTTTCTCCTTTGCCTTCTTCGTGTGGTCCTTGCCCTGTTGCACCACAGCGCTTCGCGTACGATGCAAGCCTCTCGGAGCGCAGAAGAGACTGTGCTATCACCAGACGAGTTAGCGCAGCTCTCTGAAATTGTCTTGTCGTTTGTGCGCAGCAGCACCCAGTTCCTCAACCGATTCGCTGCGTCATGTGAGAAGCGGCTCCTGGCGACTCAGCGAACGCTCGAGCGGCTGGAGACGGAAACGGCTCTTCTGGAGTACCGGCTGCTCCCTACGCGCGCGGCCCTCGAATCCTCCTCACTGGCTGTGGCACCACCGGTGGCAGCGACGGCGCAGGCCACCGCCGCCGCCACACCACCGGATCATGCCTCTACAACACGGGCACCACCCGCAGATGAGACAGGCTCCGCGACCGAGAAGGCCTCCGAAGATATCGCTGGTGGCGGCGAGCTGTTTACCCTAGGCGGTGTGCCGCCGCCGATGCCGTCGCGACCGCAGGGCCCTCCGCCGCTGCGCGCGCCGCCGCCACCACCGCCCCAGCAGCGGGCTCCCGCGGGAGCGTCACCGGCCTTGCGACCACCTTTGCCTCCGGCTCCCCCTGGCACAATGGCGTTGGCCGTTCCGCCGCCTCCTCCGCCACAGCCGCCTGTCAAGGTGCCGCCAGCGGTGCCAGGCATGGCCACCCCGGCGCCGCCCATGCAACCTCCCGCCGCACCGCTCCCTGTCCCGCCGCCACCACCCTCCGCACCGCTCGCCCTGATGCCGCCACCCGTCGCCACACTTGGTGACAAGGCGGATCCGCTGCCTCCGCCGCCTCTTCCCGCAGGACGTTTTTCGCACCGCACACACCCGCGTCTCCGCGGATACTTCGACATGTTGGCGCTCGGCGTTCCTCTGTTCGCGGTGCGGATGAAGGCTGTGCAGGATGGCTACGATGCGGCTCTGCTGGACGCGCCCGATGCACCTGCACCGCTATCGCTACCAACGACCACAACGGATTTCTTGGATGGCTGACAGCGAGCATCCCATTCCCTCTTTTTTTTTTTGCCTTGCTCTCCTTCGCCTTTGTGCTGCGTGAAAAAGAAAAAAAAAATGATCTGCATCGGCCGTAGCTGCGTATTCACCACGCTGTTGAACCTGTTGTCTGTGACGCGGCTTGCTTCACTTCTCCACTCCCAACACACGCGCCTTCACCACACGGACACAGGCGCAAAACCTCAGTCCCAGTGTCTGCCTTCTTCCCCTCTTCTTCCGTACTCTCTCTTATTCTTATCTCGTCAAGTGTTACAGATCACCGCTGGAAGCGTCAGTGACGGCAAACTGCCTGCTGTGGGTTGCTCTGCCTTTCAGTGCTTTCTGTGGTTGGCGTTCTTCGTGTCCACCCGCGCGGCACCTGCGCGCTTGTCTGTGTCTCCGTGTGTGTGCGTCATCATCTAATGGCTTCACTCGATGGCCGTGGCGAGGGCTTCGTGCATCTCAACACGCCGGCCTCCATCCACTACACGAGCGGCCAGAAAGTGTCGTTGACCGACCTCCGGCGACGTTCGAGCCGTGTGGACTGTGTCGTGCTGCCTGCCACGCAGTCTCTGTGGCGGCTTGGCGCGCAGTGCTACACAACGACGGAGGGCTACCCTGCCTTCGCGGGGGACGCTGAGGACGAGAAGGCGGGTGAGGGTCCCATACTGCCGCCACTCGCCACCGCGACCCGAAAACGGCCACGCTACAGTCGCACCACCGGTGACCCAACAAACTTTTTTGTTGGCCGGCACACGGTCCACTCACCCCCACTTACGGCGGACAGCACGGCGTCGCCTGCGGTCGCCAGCACCACCCCAGCAGGAATCGCCATTGTCAGCCACCACAAGGTGTCCGGCCGCGGTGAGTTCGTCTACCCGGACTACGACGGCGTACTCTCAAGCGGCGTCGTGCCGGAAGTCGTGACGACAGCGGAGGAGCGCCGCCAAGAGGAGGAGAGAAGAAAGCACTATCTTTCCCCGCTCAACATGACGCCAGATGAACTCGATGCGTTCGAGGCTCTGCAGGGACTATGGCAGGCCCGTGCGCGTAGTCGCAGCGCTCAAGGTGCGAAGTGGCGCGCCGTCAGCGAAAGTGCTCAAGGGACTGGAAGCAGCACCGCTTCTCTGAAGGCCCCACGGCGGTTGCCAGCCACTGACGGCGACGGCCCTCACCTGCCGGCCAGTCACGGCACCGCACCAGCGCAGGTTGACGCTGAGGATGAAGGGAGTGTGACAGATCCCAGCGAGCGTGAGTTTGCTGATGTCCTGCGCCTCGCAGACGAGCTGCTGCGGTTTATCTGATGAATACTGCCGACATCGTAGGCGTAAAGGGCTGTTCTAGCGTTTGTGAAACGAACGGTGGCACACTGACGTATCACTATCGTGTTCGCAGGCTCGCAACATCAAGGACAACAATAACAAACCAAAACACAAACAAACAGGAAAAGACAGGCGACGAAGGCGGTGCGCCACTGGCCAGGGTTGTTCACGCGCCACACTAGCGGTGTGCGCTACGTGCGTACTGTTGTCAACGGCCACCAACACCTGTCTCTGCAGTGTCTCGTGAGCACACACACAGACACCTCACCCCCACTATTGCCAACGTCGCGACTTTCTAACTCAAACTGGCGTACCACAGACGTTCTCTGTCGGTCCCTATTCACTCGACCTCACCGCCCTCCTTTCCCTCTCCGCCGTTCTCTCTCGCTGTTTGCTAACTCCCCTCCCCTCCGATGTTGCCGTCAACAGGCTTCACAACCTCTTTTTTTTTCCCCTTAATATTCTCTTTTCACATTTTCCTCTCCGCCGCCACCAGACAACCACTGAACCGTGTGTAGAACCGGTCAACGAACGTGCTTGTGTGAGTGTGTGTGTGTGTGCTTTCTCTCTCCGTGCCGCACTAAACAACCACACACCACAGAATCGACATGCGTTGCTTCTGTCGGACTCCGCAGGCTGGCTACCACAAGTCAGCGCTCCAGACTTTTGTCTCGCGCTATTCCAGTCGCGGCGGTGGCCTGCGCGTGACGGCCAAGGTGCGTCAGCCGCAGCTCGGCTCTGTGACGATTGTTGGTCGTGAGGAGGTCGTCACCAGGCCGCCCTGCTTTGCGACCGCCGTCCCCACGCGACGACCACCCACGACGGCGGCGCGGTTGATGCACCGCCTTGGTCTCCATCCGAAGCCCGTGCTCTTCGACGGCCACGGCGTGCCGGTAGACGGGTCGTTCGTGGCACTGCCAGCCTCTGAGAGGATTCGCCTCCTTGTGGCGATGCTGGCAGCCTTTGTGGCGACCAAGGCGGCGTACGACGTGGTGCGCTACGAGTGCACCTACAATAATTTGTGGAACACAAACTGGCGGTACAGCGCAGACCCGTGGCATCGCACGCAGTACTACGCGGGATTCACGGCAGGCACGATGGGGCTGTCCGCGCTCTACGCCCTGACGTTCCTGGCCTCGGCGACGGTCGCTGGGCGTAATCGTCTGGCGTCGCGGATGTTGTGCCGTAGCGCGGCACGTATACTGCCTCATGCCACCACCATGAAGCTCGCACGCCGCCTTCATGTGTAACCCCCGAAGAGACGAGGGGGGGGGGGGTGGGAGTTCGCTGCAGGTCGCAGAAAGGGACGTGGAAAGCCACGTCACGTGCCGGACGTCCGCCGTCTCTGCGACAGACACATCAGGAGAGAGCCCCCTGTGTAAGTCTCTCTCTCTCCCTCTCTCTTCTACTGCAATAGCCACCATTTTATACGCTTCCAGGTTTTTTTTTTCGCTCGATACTACTGCCAGAGGACATGCACGTGCTTAACGACGGAAACTCAGTCTTTCGTGTCCTTCTTTTTTCCTTTTTGCTTTTAACACTGTCAGAGGAGAACACAGGAAAAAAAAAAAAACAATAGGCTTCCCCCTCCCTCCCTCCTCTTTTTTTTTTCGGGTTTCCTCTTTGAATGGGGTCGTGGCACGCTTTCCGCCCTTTGGGTCCCGGGGCCGCTGAGTGGACTGTGTTTGTTCTCAACGCTGTTCTTCCGACGTTCTTTGCCGTCGGACGGCGTCTCCCCACTTTAAACCCTGGTGGTTGCCCCTTCCCTCCTTCTCCTTTTGTTTTTTCTCACTTATGGGCATATTTCCAAACAACGAGAAGCGACAGGCACTCAGTTGCACCACGGAGTGCTGATGGACAACTCCGCGCGGGTCCTGTACGCCGCTCCTCTCTCACCAACTGTTCTTTTTTTCTTTAGTATTTGCGGTTTTATTACTTGTTCATTGTTGCGTTGCATCACTATATTCGTACTTTTGACCTTCCCGACTGACACGCATGTCCATGGGACAGCGTGTGGCAGGCGATGTGTTTCTTCGGTCGGTGGTCACCCCTCGTTCTGTTATTCGCGCGTGGTGCCGTTGTTCTGGTGTCTGCGTGTTCGTCTGTGCGCACCCTGTGCGTGGCCGGTGGAGTTGCGCGATGAGCGTGGCGGTGACACGGATAAACAGGCTGATAATGAGAGTCAAAACAGCGCCCATCCTGTGCCGATTCCCATGTCACCACTGTCTCGTTCTGTACCGCTCTTTTTCTTTTTCCAATTCGCACTTCTTGTTCTGTCTTCTTTTTGTTTTTTATCTTTGTGTGTATCTCTCCTCCTCGTGTTTTACGCTGTGACCGCGATTGTCTGTGCGTCTTCCCATTTAGAACTCTGCGCCAAGACGTGTGCGCGTTGTTTTTTCTTCCCGTTTGTTGCTTCCGAAGCCATCAGTTTTTTATGTTTTCCTTTTTTTTTTTGCGCCGTTGGGTTGCGCGGTGCGCCTTCGCTTTCTGTTGCATTCACTCGTCTGGTGATACTTTCCAGGCGCAAGGAAAAAGAAGAATGAAGGCCGGAGTAATAAACTGCGGTGCGTTGCCACTGAACGCGGTTTCTCGTGGCACAAAAAGAAAAAAGAAGTCAAAGCCCTCAAGTCGATGTGGCGAGGAAGAGGAAAACCTGCGAAGAAGTGACACGGGGGGCACGGAACGGAATGTCTACAGACACACATATAACCACTATGCCCTTGTCTTTCTTGTTTCCGACTTCAGTGGGTTCTGTTGCTCCCTCGCTGCCGATCCCTTTACCCGTTCCATGCTCTCCCCTCTTCCTACGCACTCTATCTACATTCCTTCACTTCTCACGTTCTCTGCTGCCACGACATGAGCAACGAGAAATAGAGGTGATTGCTCTTCACCTGGCACGTCTCTCTCTCTCTCTCTCTCTCTTTCTATCCGTGCCCCGGCTTCGCCACTGCCTTCTTGCGCGTGTGCTTTGCTATTGTTGTTGTTGTGTGCTATTGACTCTCTCCTCTCTCCTCTCGACCCCCCCCCCCCACACACACACACATCTGGTAGCCATGCTTCGACGTATTACGTGTGCACCTATGTGCGTCGTCCGGCCGGCTCACTCTTTTGAGCGGGTGAGCGGCACCCGTCTGGCTTCGCGGCGCCTGTGCAGCACCAAGGCGGAGTCTGCGGCGGGCGCCAAGGCTGAGCAGGAGGCCGCCGCGCCCGGCGCGCAGCAGGTGAAGCCGTCGGCACCGCGGCCTCCGCAGCGCAAGGACTGGCGGACGCACAAGGACATTGTCTACGTCAAGGGGGTGCCGGCGAAGGGCAACCTGTTCAAACTCCCGTGGTCGGAGCAACTTCTCATCTGCCTTATTTTTGCCGTCGCGGGTACGGGCGCGGTGTACATTGTACGGCCTCAGATTCGCTACCTGTGCCACCACGGGTTCTTTGGCTTGACAGAGGAGGCGGGGTGGGTGAACGGACCGTGGCTCTACCGCCTCATGTACGTGCTCATCATGTTCCCAGCGTACTCGCTGATCCTGTTCATCACCGGTGGCTTCTTTGGACGCCGCATCTGGTTCTCCTTCATGATTCACAAGATGTGGAGTCGCTTCCTCACCAAGAAGGCTAGCCACCGCTTCGCTTACATCTTGGACATTCAGCACTACTAGGCGCCCTCACGCGCGGTGGTGCGGCGAGACGTATTTCCGTCAATGGCCGCAGAAGTTCACTGTTGTTGTCGATGCGGTAGCCGTTCCCTTTGAGCTTGTCATGACCCGCTGCCTCTTCACAGTACTTGTCTGTGCTCTCTCTCTCTCTCTCACATACACACACACGCGAAGAGACGGCGATACGAGTGATGAAACGAAGTCAGTGGAGTTAAGTTGTCGTGCTGACCTCACAGACTGCGAATGCAAATAACAAAAGAAAAGTAAGAACGAAATACGCGAACACCGTCTCAGCCGCAGGCACCGCTTATCGGTACGTGTGCGCGTGCCAAGGGTTCGGTGTGTGAGGAGGACAGCCTTTCCCCTTGTCTTTGCCTGCTTGTGGTGGTGCTTGTCGACGTGGCGTGCGACGCGACTTCCCTCATCGTGTGTGGATTGGCTTCGGGTAGCGTGTTCGCTGAGCCTCACTCCCCCTCCCCACACATACTCGTGTGGCGCGCGTCCACTCGATTTTGCTGCCGTTGCCAGGCTCCGTTCGTGTGGTCTCACTGGTGAGCGATTGGCGTTCTCCTACTTGACACCCGCTGTCCCCCATTCTTCTCCCCCAGCCCAGCCCCCGCGTCTTCGCAGCCTCCTTTTTGTTTTTGTGTCTGACTCCTTTTTAGATCTCTCTCGCGTGTGCGCATGTCCACGCCGTCCGGCACGGGTGGAGATGCTGATATGGCCAAGTTGGCGAACACCTTCGGTCGCGGCACACCGGCTGGTGATGCCATTTACAAGTGCTACGTGAAGCCGTCAAAGCCCAGCACCTACGATCCTGAGATCGCCGCGCTGTTGGCCAAGCGCCGACAGGAGCGTGAGGCACGTGAAGCAGCCATGTTCAAGCCCAAGCCCATTCCCAAGTCACAGGCACCTGTGAACCGGCCGCGTGTCGGACAGCGAGCGAAACCAACTGCGGAGGAATTGGCACGCTGGCGACTTGCGCAAATCCCGCATCGCCGCACGCAGCGTGATATTGAGCAGGACGAGCAGGCGCGTGCGCCTCTGCCCGCCCCGACGTACAGTCGCCCCGCCATCACCGAGGCCGAGAAGGACCGTCTCGCGGATGTGATGACCTACGGCCAGGAACTGCCCCAACCCCAACGGCTGACAGGGGCGAACAAGGCGCGATACAACCAGTTGAACCGGCGCCAACAGCTGAAGGAGCAGTTCAACGAGCTGGAGGCGAAGGCCATGAGCGTCAGGACAGAACTCGGCGCTGTCCGCGAGCAGGGCCAGTTCGGCGCCACAGCGGCCTCTCGTGCAAAGGGCGCGTCGGACCCGTCGTCGTCTACCGCGGTCGGTGCCGCGTCCTCCCAAGGCCTGGTTCTGGAGGGCAATCGCCTCACCAAGAACGGTGCTGGCCTCACGGTGGTCGAGCAGCGCCAGCGCGAGCAGGCACTCACCGAAGAGCTCGCCTGCATCATTCAAGAAATGCAGGCTGTCGACGCGGAGATTGGGCGCCTCCCGATGAGCCTATAGGCGACCCTCCACTGGCACTCACCCCCATGCGGGTGATGAAAGGAGAAACAGAACGTTGGGCCTCCTCCCGATGTATAGTGCTGCGCTGCTGATGTGACGTCTCTCACTACCAAACCGCACAAGAACAGGGACAGGATAGCGGGAGACATCAACACCTACGCAGAACGTCAGCACCAGTCGTCTGCGCTGAAAAGCGTTCAAATACCACCTCAACAAGTTGATACACATCGAAGAAGCAAGTGCACCGTTAATTGTCTTGTAGAACAGCGTCTGACGAGGTCAACGTGTGGGGTCGGTGGCGAGCGCCACACCAAGCACGGCTGCCGGTGTCCCCCCCCCCTTTGCTATTGTGCATTATAGTTCACGTCTCTAGCCACCCGCGGGGCCGCGGCACACGCATACAAATGGGTCTGGCCGTCGTTTCAGCCTGCCGCTATCCACCCGTCTAAACCGCTCATGCTATCACAACTCCACCGCAACAACCTCACTTACTCGATTGCCGAAAGGAATCACAGCGGTGCCTGTGACGCCAGCCATCTAGACTGGGCACCGCAATCGCCCAGACTGTTTTTTTTTTCTCTTTTCTTTGTTCTCGACAAGTCACCTAGATCATACACACACACACAGGTGTTGGGAGATATGTCTCAACTCACCTCCTCCTCCCTCACTGAGGGCTGCGCCGAGGACGGACATCTCTCTGACCACTACGGCCGTGAAGGCCGGCGACGACGAGCACAGCCGCGGGCTGCGGACCACTATTCGCCGCCGCCAAGCACACAGCCGATGCACCGAAGCACCGGGCCCCTGGATTCCTCACCCACTGTCTGCTCCGCACCGACTCCCCGCGCTACACACCGCGTTGTTGCCCACTACGTCGCGGAGCACGATGAGGAAGAAGCGGCAGCGACCCCCACACATTCGGGGCACGCCATGGCAATGTCCGCCGAAGGCACGGCCAACACCGCGGACGACACCGTGCGCAGCTCGGATGGCGATGCGGCTGGCACTCTTCCGGCTAGCCACCGCCCCGCGCCGGTGGTGTCCTCGCCGTCAAGCCGGAACTCATCCCACGAGACCGCACGCGACCTCCGCGACGGCGCCGATGAGACGCGACTCTCAACCTCAGTTGATCACTCCCCGGTCACGTTGCGCCACCCTATTGTCCAGTTTCTTTCGTCGGTCCAGCTTCAGGGCTACGCGGATAGTCTCGTCGCAACGCACAACCTACATACCATGGCCGATCTCTGCGCGCTTGCACAGAGCGAAGAGGCAGCTGGCCAGCTCCTTGGCTGCGGCGCCTCTCGCCAGCACAAGTCTGACCTCTGGAAAGGACTGCAGCGCTGGTCACGTGAGGCCGCGCGCGAGGAGAAGCGACAGGCGCTTGCGGCACGCAAACGCGCACGCACTGGCGTACCGAGGCCCAGCCGACAGCAGAGACGGCTGGAAAGCGGTGATACGGAGCAGCCACCCGGGAAGCCGTCGTACGCAGACAACGACCATGAGTTCTCTCTCGATCGTGTCTGCGACGCACTCTTGGCCTTGTCACCCGCGCGAACGGCATCGTTCCCGCCTCTACGAAGCACCGCTGTTCGCGCAGTGCCGGATCGCGCGTCACAGGACGAGGGTGATGAGGACCGCTGCACCGTGAGTCGGCCGGTCTCCGCGTCGCAGCTCATGCGAGCACTGACACTTTCCGGGGAGGAGATCGCCACGCTGCGCGCGAAACGACACGCACGCACACCGGCGATGTGTACTGACACACTCGTTGTCGACGTCGATGCGGAGGAGTCACTCAGTGACGAAGACACCACTGACACCCTCTCGCCGCCACTTGGCTCGGCCGATGATGCCAGCACTTGTCGCAAAGCGCACGAGGGCCGTGCGATGCCCACGGCCGACGGCACGACGCGCCGCACGGCGTCACCGGCGGTGCGCGACGTGCTTTGCTCACTCACCGACCACACGTGCCACACCACCGTCGCCGGCCTCCCGCGCCCCGAGTCGAGCCCCACCGCACCAACCTCACCCGTCTCCGCCCTGCACCACACGGATGAGTCCATCAGCCTCTGCGCTCTCTACCGCCGATCGGCTTCTCCGTCAACTCCCTGTGCGCCGTGGTCGACAGCGGAGAACGCCGCACCATCGGCCGCTGCGCGAGACAGTACTTCTCCGAGTGCGTCGGCGTGCTTGCCCATGACCTCACAGGACGCCGACGAGGGGGCGCGGCTGCCCGTCACAACGAGCGGCAACGCCACAGTCGACGATGGCCACACGGACACTGGTGACCGCGCACCGCACGAGGTTGCGTGCGCGTTGCGAGCCCAACTTGAAAAGGCCGTGTCGGCGTTGGTGTCGGAGTACAACGGCAGACTGGACGAGCTCCGCGCGCAGCACCGCGCCGTCACGATCGAGACCTCAGCGGCTTGTCGCGACACGTCACCGTGGGGGCAGCCAGTGCGCGTGGTGCTGCTGCCAGCGGTGGAGGCCCACACGTGTGCCGCAACCGCCTCTCTGCCTGGCACTGCGCAGTCTGCATGTGGAGATGAGATGCATGTGACAAGCCCGTGCGCGGTACAGGAGGTGTCGTGCCCCGCGCCATTGCGCGAGGACAGCGTTGCCGAGCTCACCGTGCCCAACACGCGGCGTGCGCTGTGGTCATTGCACGTGAACGATCAGTGGGGCTGCCACGGCGCGAGCGACGAGGAGGAGGATGACCGCACGGCTCCGTCGCCGCCATTCGTGCCCTCCCCCCCGCCACCACCGAGCGCGCTGTCACCAGAAATGGCTGCTGACCGGCTCGCTGAGGTGGACAACGAGCTCGCCGTTGTCGTCCCTGCTGAGGCGCGTGAGGCAGCGGGTGGTCACGCAGAGCATGCTGAGGAGTGGTCACCCAGCTTCTCACCTCCTCCGAAACCTGTTCAAGTTCCCCACGGCCGTGGCCTCACGGCGCCACAAGACGTCGAGGGGCCTTCTTCCACCCGGCACGCAGGACGGCGGAGTAGCGGCATATTCTGGGACCACTTTGGGCTGGACGCGATCGGCACGGCCCCGCCTGACAGCGCCGTATCGTCCTCGCGCCAACCAACACCGCAACCAACTTGCGCGTCCACGCACAGCCACGTCATGTCCGTGAACGTTGACGAGGAATCTGAAGCGAGCACCGATGACACCGAGTGCGGCGACGAATCACCTTCGCGTGCGCCGTCAGAAGACGCGACTCCAGTGGCCGCCTTGCCCTCGTGCTCACCCGAGGGTGCTGCGGAGCCGTACAACAGGACGGCACCTTCAACAATGGAGGGCGGCAACAGGGCAGGCGACGCCGCCGTCGACTGGCTCCTCACTCACGGCCTCGATGACGGTGGGTTGGCGATGCTCTCTTTGCGGGAGCTGCGCGAGCGGTGCCTTTCACTGGGTCTGCGCGTCCCTCAAGCTCCCCTGAGTCGACCCGACCCCGAAGCGCGTGACGAACACGCGCCAGTGGCATCAAGGACCCCTCCAGACACTGCAGAGAGCCCGGCGTCCACGACGGTCAGCTCGATCCCGCTCGACCGCTTCGGGCTCAACTCGTTGGACGAGACTGGTCCGCTTGCGCCGACGCAGCTGGCCACCGTCCCTGGCTCGGCGATCCCACGCGAACAACTCTTGGCGTCTGACTCGCGCAGCTGCTCGCGAAGCCCCCCACCCGCACCGCCGCACACCACCGAGGACGTCACGAGGCAGGTGTCACCGTGTCCCGCCTATGGGTCCCAGACGCCGTCACGGACACAAGGCCGACACGACGGTCGCAAGCGGCACCACCACCGCAGCGACGCCGACCTTTGTGAAGAAGAAGCCCTCCGCGAGCAACTCCGCCTCGCCGCGGTGCGGACCCGCTTCGAGCGTGTTGTCTGCCCGACTGTATTCCACAGGCTTCCAAGCTTCTCCGGACTGCCCTACTATCGCCTTGGCAAGGCAGCGCACTGTGCCACAGACACGCAAGGACTGGACGCTGAGCAGGTGCGCCAGCTGGCGAAGAACGAAGAGCACGAGGAGTACTGGCGATGCACTCTCGCTGCGCTGGCCGGTGATGCCGCGCGTCACCTCGAGAACTACGCTGAGTCCCAACTGCGCGAGCACCTCGGTGCCGTCGATGCACAGTCACCACCCGCTGTGGCGAAGACACCACTGAGTCTGATGGAGAAGCTCCTACTCTTGGAGCCGCTTGACTGTGATGCCGTGACGGCCCTTGTGCACGACGACTTTGCACACATCGCCCGCGCACGTGTGCGTCAGATTATCGTGGACAGCGGCGTGTCCATCGACGTCGTCACTGTCGGTGCTGAAGCCCTCGGCCCGTCGGTGTCCCCTGGTCGTGGCGCCTCTCCGCCGGCCTCGTGCCCATCTCCCAGCTCACCGCAGGCTGAGGTGGCTTCAGGCCTACGTGGTGCACCCTCACCAGAGCAAACGCGTCGCGCGAATGCACGGAAGTACTTCGCGACGCGAGGAATGCCAGTACGCGGTGGTCGCCAGGGTATGTGGCGCGGACGCGGCGGGCGTGGAGCAGGACGTGGCGGAGGACGAGGAGGGCGCGCCGCAGCGGAGTGAAGGACGAACTTAAGTGACCGCCTGTACCTGGGCGAACGACAAGCTTTGCTCACCAGTCGCATTCGCACGCGGTTGTGGGAGGTAGTGGTAACGCTCGTACTCTCTCTTGTGCCTCCCTCTTCCCATCCGTCCACTCTTCAGCTTCCCCTCGCCACCCCGATCTCTGTTCTTTTTTTTTTTTTTTTGCCTCTCTTTGATTCCTTGTTGCTCTCCAGGATATCTCCTCTTCTCACTCTCACTCTCACTCTCTCTCTCTCCAGTGTGTCTTTGCACACGTGGGGCTTCACGCGTGCGAGGGCACTTCACGCATCGTGTCGATCTGACTCTACTGAATGCGTCGGAGGTAATTGACGTGCTGTACGTGACGTGCGCATGCCCCTGCACTCGCGCCAGCTGTGCCTCTCTTCGTGTTTGCGCACGCGGACGACTTGCTTCGCTGACACGCGCACACGCACACGCAAAAAAAAAAAAAGTAATGAATGGGCCCACACGGGCTGTCAGTGGGGTGACATCAATGCTTTCTCGTCACTCCCTCTTTTCCCTTCACCGTTTTTCCTCTCATCGTCTCCTCTTGGTTACTTGAATACACCACGACTTCTTCAACCACATGCGCGTTAATAACACAGTGTCTTTACACACAAGCTTTCCCTCGCACATACTCTGAATTTCTCTCTGTCTTCGCTTGCGTGTGTGTGTGTGTGTGTGTGTCGTCGCACCGCGCTTATTGCTTCACACATGCCTTCCACAAGAATCACCGAGGGCTTCAAGGCGTTCCGCTCTCCCAGCGAAGATGCAGGAGCTACTCACAGCCAGCGCGTGAGTGCGACCGGCGAGGCGCAGGACGCGGCACCGTGTGCGGCGTACGTGCAACCGCAGGCTGACGCGGCGGTGTCGGTGACGACAAGTGTGCCGAAGATTCCTCACAAGCCGGACAGCGCGCCTGGCGCATCGCGCAAGGGTCTGTTGATCACCGCACCGGTCCCACCGCCCGCGCGCACCGGCACCCCCGAGTACCGGCCAGCTCCAGCAGCCGCGGCCTCGGCAGCCGCACCCGTCGTACCCACTGGTGCGGCCAGCGAGGGTCGCCTCGTGGCACAAAACGGCATGCTCGTCCCTAGCAACCGGTTCTGCTTCTCGGGGCTCTACGAGGATGTCGACTACAAGGTGGAGACCCTGTTCGCCCCTCCCGTGCCCGCTGATGCGTTCCCGCCACGCGTCCGCCCGCCCCGCCGCCCTGGACCAGTCTGGCGCAACAACCTGGACGAAGCCGGCATGCGCGAGCACCAGGCTCAGATGAAGATCAGCAAGATCTGGCGCGGTGTGTTGCTGCGCCGGGAACTGAAGCGCTCACGCACCTTCGAGCACATCCTCGACTCCCGCGCGACGCGCATTCAGTGCTGGTGGCGCTGTGTGCGGTCGGTGCAGCGACGCCACCAACTCGCCGAGCTGAAATCCCAGTGGGTGCAGGAGCGCGGCAACAGCTACGTGCAGGGCCGCCTCGCCGGCATGACGAACATGATGACGTGGCAGCGGAAGCGGTACGAGCACGCGGCGGTGCTGCTACAGCGGGTGATTCGGTGGCACCTGCGCAACTGCGAACGGCAGCGCCTGCGCGAGGCTGGACGCCCCGAGGCGGAGTGGCCCGAGGCCCTGCCGCTGCCTGTCCACGAGAAGTCCAAGGTCTTCTTTCCGTGGCGCCGGTCAGAAAAAACCTGCGCAGCCGTGGCCCTCCAGAATCCCGCCACGGCGCTGGCTGTCGCTGCGGCGACGGCAGCGGAGAGCACGCCGCAGGACCGCGCGGTCGCCACACACCCCCTAAGCGAGACTGACATCCTTGCCGCAAACGAGAAAATGCGCGCGCGTCAGCTCGCGCTGACCATGCCCAGTGAGGAGGTTGTCTCACGCACGGAATGGAAGCAGGAGGGTCTCCGCCAGCGTGACCTTGACTTCAACGCCGGTGTCCTGCAGCGCGCGATCAAGCGGCACATGGACTCGCGTCATGTGCGCTCAGAGAAGCTGACGACGGAGTACATGAACAACGTCTACCGCATCATCGCCCGCTCCTTCCGCCTCCGCATGTTGAAGGCCAAAATCGCTGAACACCGTAGTAAACGTGACGCGGCCGTGCAACGCAAGCGAGAGCAGTACATCAAGGACCGCGTCGCCCGCATTCAGGAGGAGGGTGTTTGGGGCCGCTCTCTCCAAGACGCCGCCGCCTTGACAATCCAGCGGTGCTGGTTCTGGTACCGCTACGAGGTGCTGCGCGCGTACCCGGGTCAGCCCGTCGCAGAGAGCGTCCGCATGAACGCCTCACCGCGGATCGGTAGCGCCCAGACGGAGCGGCTGAGCGGTGCGGAGCGTCCTGCCACGTACCGAGCCGGATTTTTGTCTCATGTCGATCTTTTCGAAGAGGGACTCCCTACGCCTCCCCCCTATCACCTGCTGGATGAGCACATCCAGCGTGTGCAGGAACTCCGTCGCGCCGAGCTCCCCGCCTGGCAACGCAAGTGACGTATGTGACTCCCACCGTGAGGTGTGCATCTCTCCGGTCCCGATTGGACCTTTTTGCGCTCACAGTCACCTCGCGGGCATGCACGAATGCCATGTACAGGATGCTACGGCTTTCTAGCCGTGGGTGCGTGGTGTGGCGTGCTTTGACGCTCACTCGAGGCGTGATTTCATTGCCCTCACACGCACGCGTGTTGCGGCACCTCTCCGTTGCTCACCCTCGCTTTGACAGGCCGGTGTGGGCACGTAGGTGGACCCCCTTCCCTTCTCTTTGTTGATATTGGTTGCTGCCTCTCTTCACCGTCTCTTATGCGTGACGCCGCTTGCAAAGGAAAGCACGCGTCAACGACACGAGCCGAAGTGGCGCTATCGCCGGACGGCATTCCGTCGTCACAACGCCCAGCGCAAACACGCTGTTGCGGAACGGGAAAAACAACAACAAGAACCACTATGTATGTTGGCACGAGAAGTTCAAACACCGCCACTACACGGAGTAGGCTCTTCCGCAGCCACTCTTTCTCTTTTTTTTCTTGTCTCGTTGCCGGCACCTGGGGACGCTTCCGCCGCCCACGCGTGCCTTTGGGAGACAGCGAAAAGCATGTAAACTTCTATACTCGGCTACCCACAGCGTGGCGTGCACCGAATCACACGGCCCTTTTTTTTTTCTGTTCTCTTGGTGAGTGTGACTCGGCGACCAACGCGTGCCGGGCTCTGCTGTATTGGCGACGCTTGTGTTAGCTCCTTTTCTTCCTTTTCCGTTCTTTCCCGGCAGCATGCCTCCCCCAACTCTTGTTTTCCTTTTCCTCTTTGAATCTCACGTCGCCTAGGCGCACTGATCAAAAATTAAAGCAACTGCGCGCGGTTGTCAACGATGATATACTGCTTGATAATGACGGTCCCCCCTCCCCTCTGTCTTTGCGCTCTGTGCCATCCTTCCCGTGTTAGCAGCTTCCGTGCGTGTTGTTACGTAGCGCTTGACAGTGGCTGTCGAGGGAGAGTGCTCACGTGCATGCCAGCGATTTCGCTGAGGCATGACAGTCCAGGTCGGCCCGATGTGGATGCTGAGGTCGGCGTCTTTGGCGACCATTGCGCGCCAGCGCCGTCTTCACGTGAAAACTTCTGCACCCCCCCTCTTCCTCTCGTTCTCCCAATGGGCCGCGCACCTCTACCTGTGCGAATCGATCAGAGAAAGGTGTTCTCTTCACACGCCACTGGAACAAGAAAAAAAAACAAAGCCTCTGGGCTAGCTTGTCGTTTTCGCGCTTTTTTTGTTTTCAAGGCCCTGCTTGGTTTCCTTCCGTACCTCTTTTGCACAGAGAGTGTGTGGGAGGACGCGTGCAAAAAAAAAAAAAACACTACCAAGCCCTTTTTCGTCTCACAGGTTCACACCACTGACCGCTAGGCTCGTCGCTTACACGACCACATATTCTTCCCTACCTGTCTGCGGATTTTTCGTTGCAGGGCGCGCGCTGTATAGTACTCTCCGGCGTACCTCGACACTCTCTCCATTTTTTTTTTGCGTCTACGTGCGTGTCTGCGTGCGTCTATCCAGTGCCCCGTTGGTGACGCTCGGCCGTGACGTGGTTCGTGGCTCGGTTGCGCTTCCTTGCGTTAAAGAAAAAAAACGTTTGCGCAGGTGCCTAATCCAGCCTGTACTGGCTCCCACCACGTCAGCGACTGCTCTTCTCCCAACGCGCAGCCTTGGTCACCTATTCTTCCTCTTGCGCAAATGATGCATAGACCAGGTGAGGTCACGCAACGCAGCTCGCTCTCGCCGGATGTCGCAGGCCGCTCACACTCAAGGTCGTCCCCACGCAAGCCGAGCTTGTCCACGCGCATGGCGGGAGTGCGCGGGGTGCACGCTGCGAGCGCGGGTCGCCTCGAACCGCTCGTGCCGTCGGAGGGTAGTCCACCCTCCGGCTCCCCTTTGCTGTCCCGGTCACTCTCACGTCCGAGGAAGGATGCCGTCGCCACCACCACGCCGAGCAGCTCACTGACGCCCTCACAGGGACACATCAGCGCGACGCTGCCCCGCACGCTGAAGCTGACGCCCAGCCCCTCGCCTCCGCCGACGGTACCCTTGGGTCACGCCACGTCATTGGAGAGGCAACAGGCGCTAGACCGCAAAGCTGCGTTTCTAACGGCGCAGATTAAAAGCAGACAACAGCAGCAACACCAGCGGGCACTCCTACCCGTGAACAACGCGCCCACCACGTCCGTTGATGGCAGCCACGTGCGTGCTGACTGCTCGACGCCACGCACGGACGAGCTGTCCCTCACCGCCTGCAGCGAGACGCACTCGCTCAGCCAGAACGTGCTCACGCTCGATCCCACACTGCACCAACCGCGGCTGACTCCACCCGGTCGTGACATGCGGCAGGACGCCGATGCGCGGGCCCCACTGCCCAACTCCACTCCACATTCCGCCAGGCCCGCACTCGACGACGAGGGCCACGCAGAAGCACCGTACCATGGCAACGTGCTGACCGATGAGTTGCTGAGAGACTGGACGGGCTGGGAGGACTTGCCGCTTGTGCTCTCTGCCGAGTTCCGCATTGACGCGACCAAGGTGCTCGGGCTGGACCAGCTCAGCGTCAAGCTGCCGCAGCTCACGTCGCTGAAGCTCAACAAGTCTCGCATCCCACAGATCCGCCTGTTGGGCAGCAAGTACAACCAGCTGAAGTACCTCTGGCTGAACAACTGCCGTCTTGAGGGGCTGCGTGGAATCGGCAGCTGCGCACCGCATCTAGAAGAGCTCTACGCGTGCTTCAACAGTCTCACAGACCTCTCACCGCTTCTGGATGTCAGCGAGACGCTGCGTGTTCTTGACGTCGAGGGCAACGACATTGCGGACGCCAAGATGCTCTCGTTCGTCCTACCGGCCTTGCGCTGCGTCACCTCGCTCACACTGCAGATGAATCCAATAGAGTCGGATCCGGCGGTGCAGGAACGGCTCGCTCAGCTCGAAGGCACGAGGGCACCGACGACAACCACGGGACCGTCCATCACGCGCGCGGGTGACGTGGCAAACCAGGACGACACCACCGCTGGGGAGAAGCAGCTTCTGGCGCTGCGCCGCTGGGTGACGCACATGATGCCTCAGTTGGAATACTTTGATGATATCAGCGTCACCGCTGCACAGGAAGACTCACCGTCGCGTGCACTAAACGCGGACGACTCAGCGTCACCGGACTGCACCGTGCGGGCCACTAGCGACAGTGGCTGTCGACAAGTGGCTTCGGCGCTCTCCACCGGCGCTGGCTCACGGGCAAAGACGCGGTCCGTGTACGTGGACCCCATGGACCGTGCGCTTGCCGAGGAGCTGCGGCTGGTGCGTGAGTGCATTCGGGACAGTGAGTTTGACATGCTCGATCAAACGCTGGAAACAATCAACTCAGCCGTCTACTCGCGACCGGCTACGTCGTGTGAAGGGGCTGTGCCACGCTCCCGTCCCGGGTCGCGCCTCTGCTCGACAAGCGCGGGTCGCCTAGGTCAGCCGTCGCCGTCGTCCGTGGTGGCGACTGGACGCCTTGGCGGTGCGAGCGAATCGTCGTCTAGTCTGACCACCGGTGACGTCTTCGCCGGCAGCGCCATCTCCAGCCTTCGTCGGCGCCACTCCCCCTCGGTGACACCGGTTCTACAGACCGTGACTCCGACAGGCACGTTGAGCGGCCGTCAAACCCCGTCGTTGCACGCAAGTCCATCGGCGATGAGCCCGCTCGTTGCGGACGCACGCCATGCGTGGTCCATGTCACCCAACGGCCTTCGGGTCGTGCGGCCGCAGGTGGAACTGGGAGACCATGGTGTGGGCAGCGCTCGAACGGCAGCGGCTGACAACGCGCCGCACGACGACATGCAGGACACCCTGCTGGACCACGCCGCTCTCTTTGACGGCGACGATGACGAAGAGGGTGAGTGGGAACGGTTCAAATCCTCGCTGATGATGGACGAGATCTACCGGCAGCGGCCGCCCTCGCGTCGGCCTGCCACGGCCTCCGAACCGCGCGCCGTGTCACGATCTACTGGTCCGTCAGTCTCCCCCGTGCGTGAGGATGCCGCCGACGACGAGCAGCAGCGCTACCAACAACTGAAGCTCCGCATGGCTGCCGCCGCGGAGGCCTCGCCGGCAGCGGGATCGACGGCGCATGTGACCGACTCGTCGCCCCTTCAGGCAACAAGAGCGGACGAGTCGGGCAAGGCTCTCGACGACGCTGGGGGCTTCAGCAACGGCAACTCACCCACTGACCAGGGCCTCAGCGCCGCGCTCTCTCGGCCGTCCACCGGCACCAACACACTCCGTATTGGCTCTGCGTCCTTGTCCCAGCCGCACTTCCTTTCCACGTTCGGCAGCACGGTGACGGGCCCTTCACCTTCCTCTTCCGTACTGCGTCAGGCGCGCTCCGCGCGGCGAACAGCGCCGCTCAGCGGTGGGTCGCAGCGGTTGTGTGCCCCTCACTCGGCAGGCTCGCAGGACAGACCCATATCGGGAGAGAAGTCAGTGGGCCCCGACGATAGTGACGACGGGTTTGAGGGGGCCCTCAAGTCTGAGCTACTGCACGCCCGCGTTCAGCTGGCACGATCGCATGTGCCTTTCGCCGGCGAGGACATTGTCCCAGAGTAGCGTCATATGTCGGGCGCTGGCACGTCTCCACGCGGTTATTGTTCTTTTTTCTTACACACATATATATCCTCTGTGGGAAGAGTACCGTCACACGCATTGCTCTTGCTTTTCCTTCTTTTTCGCTTTTTCACAATTCGGTGCTCCCCTGCCTCTGTGGCTCCCGTGCCTTTTCGCTTCATTTCGTTTCATTAGAGTTTCTTCCCACTTTTTTTCTTCTTTAGTTGTCTCCGCACAGTTCGGCTTTTGGTTTCTCCTTTCTCTTCCGGTGCTTGGCAACTTGCCGCGAATTGCTCGTTAAATGAGCTGCTGTACCTTAACATTCCATGCTACTGCACGTGGCGCGATGTGCGCTGAGGCGGCCGTGTATGTGTCGTTGTATTTGTGTGAATGCTTGCGTTGTGTGTGTGTGTGTCTATGCGTGTGTATGTGTATCCGTCTAAGCTCTTCCTGCTTCGGTACTCACATTACTGCATCCTTGTTGATTTCTCCTTTTGTTTGTTTTCCCCTCTCTTTTCGGTTGTTGCTTTGGCAACCCAGCACGTTTAGACGCGACACTTCCGAGTGACTTTCTTCTTGTTTTTCCTTCTTTCTTTTTCTTCCTGCCTGACCTGATTCACCAGGCTGCAGATTACTGACACTGAACGTAGCGGTCGGCAGAAAAAAAAGCACTCTGTAAAGTCAGCGGGGCTGGGCACCACTAACTGAAGTCAGACAAGCATGCTTAGCATGCTTGCACGAGACTGGCCAACGCAACGAGTGGATTCTTGACGTAACACACAGCTTTTGCCGCACGCACCACGAAACGGGCATGTGCGTGTGCGCGGTGTCCCAAACTCGAACAAGGCGTACTTCCGCGACGCCTCCACCTCGCTGTCTACGCTTGTTTCTCTCTCTCTCTCTCCCTGATGTTTTGCCTTACTTTTCTGCACACCTACACACACACACACACACACACACACACACACCGCCGCATTACTTGGCAACCTACGGTCTCCCCTTGACACACAGAACATTCGATCCTACAAGCGCGACATCGCACGAGAGAGATCACACCGTTCCCAACGCCGTGGTGACCTATTTCCCTTCTAACCCTCCTGCTACTTGCACATTCCTTCCTGAAGACCGCCCCCTAGCAACACAGACTTGTGAAACATGCCGTGCGAAGGCTGTGGCATGAACACTGCGGCGATGCAGTGCCCGACGTGCAAGAAGCTCGGCCTGCCGCCCAGCTTCTTCTGCTCTCAAGACTGCTTTAAGAAGCACTGGGCAGATCATAAGCTGAAGCACACAGACCCTCAAAACGCCGTGGCGAACATTCCCACCATGACGGATGCCGATGTGCGCACGTTCAACTTCACGGGGCCGCTGCGTCCAGGAAAGATCACAGCCCGCCGTGCCGTTCCACCGGAAATCGCACGCCCTGACTACGCTGACCGCAACGACGGTTCTTCGCCGTGCGAGGAACGGGAGCGCGGCAGCAACAAGGTTCCCGTCATGAACCTCAAACACCTCCACGACGACTACAACGACGAGTCCCTCCGCGCGCACTCTGACATTCTCAAGATGAAGCGTGTCTGTGCACTTTCGCGCGAGGTGCTGGACATTGCCTGCGCAGCCATCAAGCCGGGCGTCACGACGGACGAGATCGACCGCATCGTTCACGAGGCCACCATCGCGCGCGGCATGTATCCGTCCCCGCTCAACTACTACAACTTCCCCAAGTCGGTGTGCACGAGCGTCAACGAGGTGATTTGCCACGGCATCCCCGACAGCCGCCCGCTGGAGGAGGGCGACATTGTGAACCTTGACGTGACCGGCTACCTGGACGGCATGCACGGTGACTTGAATGAGACCGTGTTTGTGGGGAGGCCTGACGAGGACTCGGTGCGCGTCGTGCACACAGCCTACGCTTGCATGATGGCCGGCATTCGCCTCACCAAGCCCAACACGCTGTACCGCTACGTCGGCGACGCCATCGAGGACCGCGCTGACAAGGCGCAGTGCGGTGTGGTGCGCTCGTACACCGGCCACGGCGTGGGCAAGCTGTTCCACTCGGCCCCGAACGTCTGCCACTACCGCGACAACAAGAGCCCTGGCATGATGAAGGCTGGCCACGTCTTCACGGTGGAGCCGATGATTAACCTCGGCACATGGCAAGACGTCACATGGCCCGACAACTGGACGAGCACGACCAAGGACGGCAAGCGAACGGCGCAGTTCGAGCACACGCTTGTCTGCACCGAGGACGGCTACGAGCTGCTGACGGACTGGGTGGACGGTATCCCGTTCTACCAGAAGCAGCTCAAGGAGTTCGGTATTCCCATTCCCGCCGTGGAAGATTGGGAGGTGAAAATTTGAGCTGTGGCGGGCTTTCACCACTGCGACGAACTCAAGAGTGGAAGATAAAAAAAAGAGCAGGGAATTCAGAGCAGGAGGAAAGGGTTCTCCGTTGAACAGAGTGATTGTGCAATTGCAGACATACTTTCTCTGGGAACGGTTCTCTCTTCACCCGTTTCTTGCACCTTGCCCTTTTTCTTTTCTACACTACCGATCACTTGACATTTTTTTCTTTCGTTTTATGGCGTGTGTGTGTGTGTGTGTCTGAATTGCCCGTTCAAGGCTGCGTTCGTAACCGAATCATAATGTGGAAACGATAGCGAGAAACAGAAGGTCAATAACAGGGTGGTTGCGGCAATGGCGCTGATATGGAGGAGAACATGTAGCCGGACAGTAGTGGCTTCACCACCAACCAAACATGGCAGTTGCTCTGCCGCTGATGGCGTCGCGTGAAATCACGTGTACTATTGTGTTCACGTGGTGTGTTCTCCAACCCCTTCGTCAAACGTTCGTTGTGCGTTGTTGCAGCTTATCAGCGGAAGCCACGGGGAGCGTGCCATTACCCCCCCACACACACCACTTTGCACGAGGACCTCCGCGCGGCCGCGGGCAACGGGTGACTGAGACACACACCGACTTTGACAACCTCCCTCTCCGCTCTTTTCCCCTCCTGTGTTTTTCCTCGGCTCCTTCTTGTTTTTTTTTTTCATTGTTATGAGTGTTGCCCAGGTGCAGCCCACTCATCCTTTTCTTTATTCGTTTTCTCCGTCCACCTTATCTCGGGCGTCAATGCAGCGCGAGGTGATCAAGTGGCTTCAGACGCTGGACCTGTCCACGCCGGTGAAGAACCCGAACAGGGATCTGGCGAACGGGGCGGCGGTGGCTGAGGTCATCTCTCGCTATGCCACAACTTCGCAGATGCCGATGGAACGTCTCACCGCGGGTGTCTCCGCGGAGAGCCGACGTCATAACTGGGAACTCGTTACGAAGGCTCTCGAGGCGATGGGCTGCCGGACCGTCAAGGCCGAACTGATTGATGAGGTACTGCGCCGTCAGCCGAACGCGGGTGTGACAGTGCTGGAAGCCCTTTACGAGTTCCTGACGGAGCGCAGACTACCCATGCGCAGCCTGAACACAGATGAACGCGTGAGGCCGTACCTCACCGCGAGGACGGTGCCCTCCGCCGCTGCGTTCCTCGGTGCCACGATGGGCACAACGCAGACCAACACCGCGGCGGCATCAACGCGACTGCCGGCACTCGCCACCAGTGCAGGCGTACCGGAGGACGACGACCTGGCAGCCCACGATGCGGCACGCCAGGTACAAGAACAGCTCGCCCTGACGGCCAACCAGGAGCTCGCTCACGGTCATGCCGCTGTCAAGCGCCAGCCACGTTACGCGCAGCCCACTGCGAACACCCTCTTGCGGCCCGCCAACGATGACCGACAGAATGTCAGCTTGACAAGGGCCAAGTACGCGCCAGATGAGAAGCGCTCGAGCGAACGTAACGCGGCGATCCTCGCCGAGCATGCGGCGGTGAAGGCGTGGAAAGGTCAGGACGCCGCCCACCAGAAGCGCAAGGCGGCCGAGGAAGACGCCAAGCACCTCGCCCTCCATTGCGGTGGTGACGGCGGTGCCGGTGGCGTGCCCGACCGCCAATTCCTCCTCACCACGCTCTTGCGCGGCCCCTACTCGACTGCGCGTGTGGGCGGACCTCGCACCCGTCGCAGCGGCAGGCATCACGACGAGAAGGGCAACCGCGCGTCACGGGTGACCCGGCCTAGTGGAGCCGAGCGTGGGGGCGACACGCCCGGGCGAGCGTCTGGCAGCAGCCGCGCAGGTGAGGTGGCACAGCAGCACGTCAAGAAGGTTCAAGTGAACGTTCTCGGCGCGGGACTCGCAGAGGCATTGGTACGCAGTGGTGCAATGAGCACTAACAGGCGCGTCGCCGAGGAGCGCTCCGTCGAGCTGTTCCGTCAAGCCGATTTCAGCGTGCGCAAAGGTGTTTCTGGCTTGCTTCAGGACGTGCTCGCCGCACAGCACGAGCTTGTCCCTCTCGCTGAGCGCTGCGCGGAGAGCGGCGAAGGTGACGTTCTCGAAGACCTGTTGCTTGCCGTTGTCTGCCACCGCCACACACTTCCCGCGGAGGCGCTGCGTGCGTGCTGGGCGTCGCTCGAGCAGAACGTGGCCGGCATCGCGGCCGCCATTTGCGAGCGGCCAGACGAGTACCAATACCTTCTCACCGCACTCAGTTTCGCCTTTTCCCTCGAAGCCGCGCAGACACCGCTACTACACGTGACAGACGAAGGCGATGACGAGGACGACAGCGGACCTTTGCCCACACGTGAAGCCGGTCGCGATGGGTTCGGACACGTGGTGCTGGGCAGTGCGGACTCGACCGGGACAGGACAGCGCGGGGTCCCACAGATGCGCGGCGCCGCTGCCGCCTCGGCGACAGCCCCTCGACACCGCAGCCAAAGCGTCGGTGAGGCCTTGCTCGCGGCGACCCGTCGTGGCGGCGGCGGCGCTGGGACGGCCGGTGCGCGCGCGGGATCGATTGATGACCCTTTCTCCCACACACGTGCCGGTGCGCTGTCGGAGACGGCCTTCTCGTCGCCGGCCCACGACTCAGAGGTGGGTGCAATGGCGCGTCAACGCACTGTCCGCATCGACCATGCGGCACTGCACCTCGCCAGCGCGTTCGTGTTTCTCACACACCTCGGCGCCGCACTCCGCGACCGCGACGCACTGCTCGCTGAGCAAGTGCTTGTGCAGTTCTTTCTGCCCGCGGCCGAACCTGCACTGCTGCCGCACGGCTCCACTGCGGTGGTCGAGGCCGTCACACGTGTGCTCATGGCGCACCTCTGCGGCTCGTCGGCCTCACTCGCGGAGATCCTTCAGACGGCCTCCGCACACGACCTCTCGGAGACACCGGATGGGCTTCTTTCCCCTCACAAGGCGACCGTTGAGTGCTACACGTATGCGATTCAGTTCCTTTCCCAGACCCTCCGACCCTATCTTCTGCCGGCGCCGCCACCGTCCGCCGGGGGCACGCCTGTGTCTGCAGGGCGTGGTGGCGTGCCACCAGCATCGGCTGGCGCGTGTCGCCACCGCCGCACTGAGGGCTTCCACCTTTACGTCTACCACGCCGTGCGGCAGCTCGTTGGGCTCACCGAGGATTGCCGCCTCCTTCTCGAAGACGCACGCGACACGGCCCCGTCGGTGACGCGTGCGCTGGAGCTGTTCGAGGCGACTGTGCAGACAGTCGTGAATGCCCTCTTTGCACAGCTGCACGCCATCCTCACCACCTGTTTCACCCAAGCTGGTGAGACGGAGCGTGCGATCGCCGTGGCCTTGCTCGCGCAGCTCGCGACTCTCGTCGTGGACGCACCGGGCACCTCGGCGGAGGCCACGGCAGCGGATGGCGTGAGACACACCCTTTTGCGTTGGGTGAAGCAGTGGGTCGTCGACACGCTGCTACAGAAAGGCGTCGCGGCCTTCTTCCTCAATCCCTTCGCCGCCTCTGGCTGGGAGCTCAAGGTCGTCACCCTGGAGCTGCTGACGCTGCTCCACCGCAAGATGATCACCTGGCGGAGTGCGGCGCACGAGCTGGCCGCGGAGACGGGCGCGGCTTCGTCGAACGCTGACGAGATTCGTGCCGGTGCGGGGGCAGCTGATATTGCCACCGGCGCTTACGACCTGTGTCTGTCCCCGTCGCGCCTCGAGCGAGCAACGGTGATGGTGTTGGCGCTCTTTGACCGCAGCCCGCCACTGCAGAGGCAGCTGGCACTCACTGTTGTGGGCCGCCGTTTGCTGCCGGACACACAGCCGCGTGTCGCGACGCAGTGGCTAAACTGCTTGCTGCACTTTCCGCCGGACGCCTTCAAGGCGTGCTTACTACCGTACGAGCCACGTCCGATGCCGATGCGCCGACCTACCGCGGTGCCTCGCGGCAGCCTGAGCGCCGGCCCCCAAACGATGCGCCCCCGCGGCGGCGTTGACGTGGCCTCAGATGACCTCTTCGCCGGCACCGACGAGTGGGCGGCGCCTCTTGACCTCTCGTCTATCCAGATGCTCCTCGGCCGCGTGGAGCCGGCGTACACCGTGTCCCCGCTTAACCAGTCCTGGGACACCTACAGCGTCGTGCAGACGGCGCTGCGCCACGCGGCACGTCTCGGACGGGACCGAGTATTGTCTCTTGTCGCTGCGGCGTTACTTAGCCCGCAGCCGCTGGAGTCGCAGCGCGCACGACTTGCCGACAACGTGGCGCAGCTCACCGCCGTGACGACGGTGGTGGAACTGTCCTCAGATGACCTGGACGACGGCCCACTGACGCACGGAGAGGCGTCGTCCGCCCACACCGACGCCAGCGGAGACGAGAACGGCGAGGTGGCAGCGTGGACGACGACTCTGCGGGACCTCGCTGGAACCGTTAAAGGCGCCGACCGCGCGAATGAGGTCAGCGCACACGCCGAGCAAGGACCCCAGCCACCGGCAGACGACGAAGAGGCGCGGGCAGACGCCTACACGGACGCAGCTACGATGGAGCGGCACTTCTGGCTCGCTGCTCTACCGACGCTCCTACCCATGATTGAGCACACGCTCTCTGCGACGGGCGAGGCGGGGGACTACGATGAGTCCAGCGAGGCGAAACAAACCGCGGTGGCGGTTCTCTTCACACTGTTTCGGCGCTACGCTCCGGAGTCCGCTGTGCAGGGCGTGGTGGACGGCCAGGCCCTTCTCGAGCGCTCCGTGCAGTGGGCGGGCACGGTGTGTGAGTCAGCCTCGTAAGCAACTAGTCTGTGCGAACGCGTAGGCCCCCCAAAAAGACGAAGTGGCCGAATGCCCGACGGTGCTGGCGACGCACGTGACCCAATGTAAAACACGTCAACTCGTGCGAGCGTGTGTGGCTGCGTGGCTGACGGGGGGAAAGGACGGAAGGGGAGGAGCCACGATGGTGTGTTCCCCGTCGTTCTCTCTTTTTTTCCCCCGTTGTCTATCCAATGGCACCTCCCGACGACACAGGTGAGCGACGATATGTAAAAGGAAAACGATTTGTGGCTTTTGAGTCTCCCCACACTTCCATCTTTGTCTTGCACGTTTGACTGACTTGTACACCACGCTAACACATCAACAGCAAAGGCACACAACCAGACTGAAGCCTCCTCTGTACAGCATCTCTTAATGAATTCCCACACTGTACCCACGTGTCGCTCTTTTTTTCTCGATTAGGAGAACCCGATGTCGGGCCGCCATGTTGCTCTCCGACGCACATTGCTCAACTCAGCTGAGCAGCCGTCCCCTTTGTCTCTCCAGCTGTCAGCGTCAAACTGGTGAGTGCGTACTGCAACTTGAATACACGACGCTTCACTCATCCACCGCTGCCCCACCTTTTGCCTCCCCTTCTCTCACACACATACTGTCTCTCCTTGCTCTTTGAAAAAAAAAAACTGTAACACATAGTAATCAAACGTATTTCTCTCTACGTACAGCTATCACACACACACTTCTTTTTTTTTCTTTCTTTCTTTCCCTCTCCTTGTGTGTTCTTGTCGAACTAGACACTCGGGCCTGCCGTCGCTAACCTCGCGGAACTTAATCCCTCCTTTCTTTTTCTGCTTTTCGTGCGTTCCCTCTCTCTCTCACCGTCACTTGATCTGCACTCGTCGCATCTCCACACTTGAGCTCAGCCAGTGACGCAACGCGTGAATACACGTACCATGGGGAGCACCTCGCTTTCATTCAAGGCCTTCGCGGCCGCGCTGCTGGCGCTCTGTTTCTTCGCGACGCAGGCGTTCGCCGCGACGCCGTCCATCGAATGCCAGACCGTCTGGGAAGGCCCGAGCAGCGACAATGACCTTCTCGACTGCCTCAAGAACACTGACCGTATCCGCAACCAGTGGCGCTACTACCTGTGGGCGGGCTTTTCCGTGATCCTCTTTTTGTTCAGCGTCATTGGCCTCATCGTCATCTTTTGCTACCGGTGCTGTGGCTGCTGCTGCTGCTGCAACTGCTGTTACTACTGGGTGAACCCGCAGACGGAGGGGAAGCGGCGCCGCAGCCGCTGCGCTCTCTGGGTGTGGATCCTCTTCGCCATCCTCTGGGCCTGCGCGGTGTGCGTTCTTATCATCTACGGCGCGGACCTGCTCATGAAGTCTGCTGACAAGACACTCGACAACATTCAGTACGGCTCAGTTGGGTACTTCATGGATGTGAAGGACACCATCGTGGAGCTGTTGACGCAGCCTGACGGTCAGCCGGCAGACCTCGATCTGAGTGCCTTTGACGATATTCAGACCCAAGTCGATGACAAGATTAACATGGTGCGCGACGACTATTTCAAGTACTTCAAGATTGCTCGCATCGTCTCCTACTGCGTGGGTGCGGTTGGCGTGGTGCTGATGCTCCTCGTTCTCCTCTTCGCGTTCTGCCGCTGCAACGGCTGCTGCTGCCCCGTCGCGTACTCTGGCTTCTACTTCTTCTTCGCCATCATCTTTTCGCTGCTCGCGATTGTGTTTACCGTGATCTGGTACGTCATGACGGTGGCCTGCGGCGAGGTGTACCGCCAGTTCAAGCGCGAGCCGGGCCTCAGTCAGTGGTACCTTGTGCCGTGGTGTGAGAGCCAGTTCGACTTCAACACGCTGCGCTCTGACGTGGAGAAGGAGGAGAAGGACGGCGCAAACGAGGCCTGCACAGAGCTGCTCAAGTACTGCGACCAAGCTGGCGTCCCGTACGACTACCAAGCGGCACCTGAAAAGATCTTCACGTGCGGCTCGATCAGCTCGGCACCCCTGGTCTCGGCGTCACAGTGCACGACTCTCGACCAAGTCACGGAAGCCATCTACAGCTCGTACGCGAAGGAAGAGCTGACAACAATGCTTTGCTCCAACACCACTGGCTGGGACTACCTGGAGCGCTGCACGCTGACCGAGTGCACCACGCGCTGCCAGAACTACGAAAACCCGAAAATCCCGGCTCGCGATTACTCGAAGACGGTGGTGGATGCCGCCCAGTACGCCGTGAACGCCTCAACTGCACTGGCGCTCGTGCGCCCCCTGCTTGAGTGCAACTTCATCATTGACCGCCTCGCCGCCGCCCTCGAGCAGGACGATCCCGATGGCCAGACCAGCTTCTCCTTCGCTGCCAGCACGCGCAGCGAGTGCTCCAACTTGCACGCGGCGTCGGTCATGCTCGGCTGCGGTTTCTTTGTGGGCACGCTCATGTTCCTTATGGGTATCTACGTGCTGCACCGTGGCAGCTGGATTTGGCCCGACGCCAAGGACCGTGAGTCCCGCAAGGGCGACGAAAAGGCGGAGCTGAACCACCCCGGGAAGTTCTAAGACACCCTTCTTTTTCTTTTACCTTTGTTCCCACTACATCGTGGAGCAAGTGGTCAAAAGAAACAAAAAAAGAAAAAAGGAGTTAAAATGCGTGCCCAGTGGCACGTAAGAACCCCCCAAAAAGGAAAAAGAGAAGAAAGAAAACAAATAAGTTTAAATAACGTAGTGTGCCAATGTATAGCTTGCTTTCTGCACCGACTTCGTTCTCTTTTTCTTTCGCTTCAGAATGCACGCAACCACAAAAAAAAACTAAGACCAAAAGCGGTGGCTGTCACTCCACTTTGCTCTGATCGTGCATTGCTTGTTCTTTCTTTTTCCTTCCTCCCTCCCTGTTTACTGAGATTTTTCATTCTCGATGTTCTCTGATCTCTTCTGTTTTTTTCACTCTTTCCTTCTCTCAGAAGATGATATCCACCCTCCTCCCTCCTCTTTATACACCCAAAATAAATATCTGGGAGGAACCAAGGAAATCACGCGACAGTCAGTGTGCGCGCACAGACGCAGGTGTGCACGTTGACAGCTTGCTTGTCCTTGCTGCTTGATTCCGTTTTTTCTTTCTTTCTTGTTTGATACTCAATTGACAAACGTCTTTTCTGTTTTCCCCCCTCTCCTTTTTTTTCTCTGCCTCTCTCCACCTTTCTCCTCCCCCTGCTCGCCACCCTAGCGCCGCGCCTCCCCGCGCCGCCGCTGTGCGTGAGGTGTGTGGGACCACCTTTTCTCGCTCTCTTTCCCCTGTTTGTTCTTCTAATCATGTTTTTGTTTCTCTTCCTCTTCTTTGTTTTAGCTGCGTGTGGTCGATGAGCCGTCTCCACGGGAGAGTGTGCGTGCTCGGTGGACAGATCGGCTTTTTGCTTTTTTTTTTGTCGTTGTTTTTCTTTTTTTTAACTGTCATTCGTTTCTCCGCTTGCGGCGCATGCGCAGACACATGCACACGCGCTCACCTAACTTCGCGCATATGAACGATTCAGTGAAGCTCTCTCGACGCTGTCATGCGTGTCAATACACGCTCCGGCAGTGACGCACTCGTACAGCACTGTCAGACGTCATTATTGTCTGTGCACGTGCTTCTGTGTGTGTGTCTGTGACGTTCAGCCGTGTGACATCCTGTAGATGGTGACGTTGAGTCTCGAACGACGAGTTTTCTTTTTTGTTTGTTTGTTCGTTTAGCTGGATGATTTTGAATGCCATGATGAGCCGGCGCTGTGCGGCAGGTATCAACCGCCTGCTTTCTTCTTCTTTGTTTGTTCTGTGGGGGCACTCGTCGCTTCCCCGTCACCAGCGATCTTTGTTCAGTGTCGCGCGGTGCACACATCACAATTATCTGAGCTGATGGGCGGCCGTGTGGTCACCTGATGAGACCCAGAAGAGCACGGTAAAGCGAATGAGAAGAAACAACTGAAGTGCGAAAGAAGAAGCTAAACAACACCATTCTCCGCTCACTCCGCCACATATCCATTTACATTTTTGTTTGGTCATCACGGTGCCGGCGTCTTCGAAAAAACGGTATCACATCGGCAAGACTGGAAGCACCACTGGTGAAAAGAAGCTGTCATCAGTCTTGTGTATCTTCTTCTTTTTCTTCTCTTCTTGCTTGTTTTTCTCTCCTCTCGTTTCATCTGGTGTCCGGTTGGCTTTCGAGTGCCCGCAGGCAGCCATGGTAGGGGGGAGAAACCAGTCAAGACCGAACACGTGCACTGCGTTGAATGGTTTCCACTTGCTTTCCACGATCAGCACGGATAAAAGAAAAAGAAAAAGATACCAGTATGGCTGTCCACAAAATCGTCGGCGAAACGTACCACGCACCACCACCACACCGAGGGGAGGAAAAACACACACGGCAACAACAGCCCCTTGGACAAATCCCTTTCCGCTCTTTCAAAAAGAAAAAACATCAGTGTACTGTGTAGAACGGCGCCGCCACGCACAACCAAGCATACAGTCACCCACACACAAACGCACACCCAGGTAGAGGCATGCACATACACGCGTGCCGTCTATGCGCAGCCTGTCTGACGCTCGACGACACTCGTCGAACCGTTGTAGCTGCGAGTCGCCACTGTGTGTGCATGTGTGTCTGTGTGGGTGTGTGTACTTGTCCCTCCCCCTTTATTGTCTTGGTTTCCTTGCTCGCGGACAGAAGTGATGCCAGGCTGATAACTGTTAGAGGCTCTTTCCTTTCTTTCAGTTGTGTGTCTGTGCTTGGACGCCCACGTTCCACAGAGGGAAAACAAAACAAAACAACGGGCTATATAGTCAAAAACCAGGGATAGGAGGCGCTGCACGTAGCGTGATGGGGCACTCCGCCGACAAAGCGTACTTGGGATGTCGCGTGAATATCAGCGAACCCCTTTCTGTCTCGCGCTCGAACTGCACGTTACCGCCACCTCTGCAGATACGTGTTCGTGGTCTGTGCACACCCGCCCGCGTTGGCGTCTGCCATGCCATGCGGTGCCTCCACCACTTTGCACGCCGTGAGAGGCACTGCAAAGCTTTTGAACGATTGTGGCCGCCTTGACGGCGCGCCAGCACATCTATTCAAACGCGCTCCCGCCAATCTTTTGAACTTATCTTCTCCAACTGCCTTTTTGTTCTCTTCTTTTCTTGTGGGTTGTTGTTCGTGGTAGCCAAAACACCCCCACGAACCTGATTGGGTGTGCCCCCATTGTTGACGGCCGGCCATCTTCTTGCTTTCTTCCCCTTTTTCAAACTCTACTCCGCACAAGGCATTTGAACGCGAGTAGTGCGGAGTAGACAAAGGAGGGAGGCCCGGGACGTCATGAGCTTTCTCAAGGATCACATCGGGCGGCGAGTGAACGCGGTGGCACTCGCCTCCTCCCCGACTGAAGGTACGGGCGGCGAACGCGCTGGAGTACCGTCGCCGACGGAGGTCGCTGCTGCGCAGAAGATTGTGCGATTCCTTTGGCAGTGCCGCCTGCGTCGCCACGAGGTCGCGCAGTGGGTTCTCGCGGCGTGTGCGGAGGGGACGCTCCCAGCAACAGCAACAACGGACTGCGTAGTCGCTGAAGACGAAGGGACGGCGGCGACCGACGTACGGCGCCGCTTCACAGGCTTCTGCCCGTTTCTCCGATTGACCCACTTTGCACTGCTGCGTGCGCGCCAGCACCGCTTGTTGATCCGCCCTGCCCACGACACGACGGACAGTGACAGCGCGGCGTTGCAGGCGGTGGCTGTGCGTCTCTTTACACTTGTCCGGGAGGAGGTCACCCCGTGCCTGCTGAATCCGCCCGAAACCATCGATCAAGTTCTTCTTGAGGACATGGTGCACGCTGCCGTGGAGGTCTGCGCTGTTGTCTTCTACACACAGGCGGTGGCGGCGGTGGCGGCGGTGGCCCCAGTGCGGTCAAATATCGGGGGCTTCGTAAACGGCGCCTTTCTCAAGTGCGTTCAGCTTGCCCTCGACTTGTTCAGCCCGCATCAAAACTTATGGGCTAGCGGTGAGGTGCCTCCAGGGACGCCGCAGCGAGCAGCAGTTCAGCGCGCTCTCCTCGACAGCCTTGGCGCGGTGGGAGAAACAGCGCGGCGCCGCGTCTGGAGTTTACTCTCACCGACTTCTTCTCCGTGCCTCACAGGTGTTCTCGCTCAGCTGAGCAGCTCACCGGCGGCCTCTCTAGGCACACAGGAGGCGGCCATACACGCTACGTTTCACGGGTCCGCCTCCACCGGTGGAGGCGTAGCGGTGCCGCTCGTCGCATTGGTGAGGGCGTGCTTTGTGAACGCCTTCGCCGCCCGCTCGCCTCAGCACGGCACGTTCCTGCCGCACGCACCGTCTGCCGTGTGCGCCAAGGCGTTGCTCACGCTGCTGCACCACATCCATCGGTGCTCGCTGGCCTGTCACAGCGGACCCATCGCGGGAGACCTCTCCGCGAGCGTCGTTACTGCCGATGTGGCTGTACGCGCTGTCGTGTGTCGGCTGCTCCTGGCAGACCTGTTTTTCCTTCATCTCTCGAGCGCCGTGGTGGTGAACACCGCGACGCACTACGCGGGTGGGCCTCTGTTGTCATCATTCCTTAGTCAGCCTGTCGGCGGGGTTGGTCGCGCACCGTCTGCAACGGCTACCCGTGCAGAGTCGTCGCCGCCGCGGCTGCAGTGTCAGATCGTGAGGGAGCTGACAACGGGACACGCGCGCGTGACGACAGCGTTGGCGGGTACGAGCACGTACTTGCGCTCAGCCTACATGGAGCTGTGGCTGGCACTCTGTGAGACAGAGCGTCTGGACGGAAACATCACTCTTCACGCACCGCGGCAGCTGACGGTACTCGCGAACCCGTTCGAAGCAGAGGCTCAACTGCTCGTTCGGCTTTCCGTGGCCCATGCTGGCGTGCGCAGCGAGCTGTCGCTCCGGGTTGGCTCTGAACCTCACGAAGACGCGGAGGCGGTGGTGCGCGACGTGTGCTGGGCTGCTCTGAGCAGCTGGAAAACACTCTTATCCGGTGACGCGGACTGCGAGGTAGCGGACGAGCACCTCGTCTCAACGGCAGAACGTGAAGTGCTTCAGCTCCTCTGCGAGCAAAGGCCGACGCACAGTGCCATCAAGATGCCGAAGCCAGTGCACGCACGATTGAGCGCCGCACCATTCACGGCTGTTGGTGGGCCGCGCTGGTGTGGTTTGCTGGCGGCCTTGGTCGAGCTGTCGGTGCTTCTCTGGCAATCTCCGCTCCGCGATTGCCACACAGCAACAACCTGGCAGCGCCGGTCGTGCTACGCGCTGCACGGCGAATGGATGGCGGAAACACTCCATGCCTGGCGACTGAAGGGCGAGTGCCTTGCCATGTGGGTGGACCACCTAGCGAGCACCTCACCGCACGTTGCAGCCGCCGACGTCAGGCGGCAGGCCACGCCCGTCGCCCGACCACGCGCGTCGTTGTCCATTGCGGCACAGCAGGCAGTCGTGCGCCAACTAGTGCGTGCCGCGGCGCAACTGGAAGCATCGGCCGTCCTTGACGGATTGGCGCCCTGCTTCCGTGTGCTCTGGGAGACGCCGGTGGCGCTTCTTCTGTCTACGCCCGTCGATAGCGCAGCATTCCTCGCGACGCTGTCAGAAGACGAGCGACTTCTCGTCGCCTGCCACGTCGCTACGCGGTGCGGACATGGCGACTACGAGGTCCGTACGGCGACGCCTGACCGCCGGGAAGTTTCCGAGGTGACCGCGGAGTCGCCAGCACGACGTACCTCGGGTTCTCAAGACAAACACCCGACGAACAGTGCGCTGCGCACCGTGACTCAGCTCGTGGCACGTCTCGGCGAAGCTGTGCACCTTGTTTCACGGGATCGACAACAAGGATTGAGCACGGACGAAAAGGATGTGCTGCGGGTGTGCGAGCAGTGCTTTACCGACCATGCCCACGACACCGTTGCTGCACTTGAGCAACGCCGAAGTGAACGTCACGGACTGACGCGCTTGTCCAGGCTCCGACTCTTCACGACTCCTGACTGGATACCGATCGCAGGGTTCTTGGTGCGTTTGTCTGCGGCTGGCGTACGAAGCATCGGCGTGTCCTACCTGCTGAACGGTGGCCTGTCAATCACTGGGTTTTTTCATCATTGCTGCTCACCGCCGGAGGCCTGGAGCGATGGCACCGCGGGTGGGTCAGCGCTTCCAAAGCTCCACGTTCTCAGTCCTTCGGAGGGAAATTCAGGCGAGATTGGCTTTACCGCGCGTTCGCCGGCCACTTCGACCCCTTCACCACTCGCGATCGCCCCGTGCGAGCTACTCAGCCTGCTTCACTCGCCGTCCACACTGCCTTTGCTCGAGGCGTACACAAAAATCTTCAGCACGGGTGTGGGCAATCGCACCGCTCCGTCCGGGCACACCGCCACGGCACGCACGCGCCACACCGGTCGAGAGACTGACTCGTTTTCCTCACCAAACGTCACGGGGCTGTGGCGTGCCAATGGCCCACCTCTCGAAGCACTTCACGCCGTTCAGATTGCGTACAGCACGCTGGGAAGTATGCTGGTGAGTGTGCTCATGCTTCAAGGTGACGCGGGCCTCAGCCGAGGAGAGGCGCTGCCGCTCCCCGCGCTGCGCACCGCCACCTATCTAAGCAACTTCTACGTGCTCTCCCGCACACTGATTATCGACTCGATGCCGTCCACAGCACCGACAGTGACACCCCAACCGCTTTCCTGGACCGCGCTGTGGCAGCGCATCGAGAGGGATGACGTGTACTCGACATGCGCACACTTCGCTCAAACGCTGAAGCTGCTCTCCACGCGATCGGTACGTGTGGAGCAGCTGGCCCCGCTGCTGTCCACCTTCTCACCGAAGATCGACGCGACGTTCACGGAGGCCAAGCTCGCGCGTGGCGATCACGCGGCGTTGGCCTGCTTGTTCGCCTTGCCCCACCTGTTTCCCTTCGCCACACGCGTCGCCGTGCTGCGAGGCCACATCAAGCAATGCGCCGCGCAGTACGCGACCTCCGCCGTGCACGTATACCGCACCTTCACCGGCCAACTCGTGGCGTTTCGCACTCCCGAAAAGTTCCGCCTGAGTATTCGTCGCGACAATGTGCTGGGCGATGCTCTCACACAGGTACGCCACGCGCGGGCGACCATGGCGCGCAGCCAGCTTCTTTACAGCGCGTGGCACATCACGTTCGTCGGGGCCGACGGCATCGCTGAGGTCGGCATCGACTTGGGCGGGCTCTTCAAAGAATTCTGGGAGCTGTGCGTCCAAGAGCTGCTCGACCCGGGTCGTGGGCTCTTCATGACGACCGCGTCGGAGGAAGGTGGCGAGGAGGAGGGCGTCGTGCTCGCGGGCCAGCTGTATCCGAACCCACACGCCGCCGCCACCGTCGGGTCGCAGGCGGCCGCCGAGGAACTGTTTGCGTTTACAGGCCTCCTGCTCGCCAAGGGCGTGAGTGAAGGGCTCGTGGTACCAACGACATTTGCCAACTTTTTCATGTCGAACCTGCTGGGAACCGGTGTCTCTCTCGAGGACCTAGGTGACCTTGACCCCGTTGAGTACCGCAGTCTTTTGCGCCTTCGCGACATGGAGAAGGTGGAGGAGGCGAGCCTGTTCTTTGCCTACGAGGACAACTACATGGGCACCCCCATGACCCACGACCTCATCCCGCATGGCAGACATGTGCCCGTGACGAACGAAAACGTGGTGCGGTACCTTCACCTCTACGCAAACTATCGACTCGCCACGTGCACCGACTTCGCCACGGAGGCGTTTCGCGATGGCTTTCTCATGCTGCTATCCTCGCTGTCGCCGAGCACGGACGTATCGGTCGGTGTGCGACTGCTCCGCCTGTTCAATGCCGTCGAGCTGCGCCAGCTCTTTTCTGGTGCGGAGGTGCACGGCGCCAAGGCGGTGTTCGACGTGGATGATCTCGAGCGACACACAGTCTGCCAAGGCGGCAGCCGCCGCACTGTGCGGTTTCTCTTCACCGTTCTCCGTGAACTGTCTCCGCGGGATCAGGGACTGTTCCTGCGGTTCTGCACGGGGTCATCGCGCCCACCCTTGCTGGGCTTCGGCGCGATGCAGCCGCCGTTCACTATCACAGGCAGTGAAGAGGCGCCTCAGCAGACCACTGAAGCCGGCGCTGCCGCGACTCCCCTGGGGGTTTTTTCCCGCCTCTTCCGCGGCAGTCGGGCCAACAGTAGGGCCGTCACCGCACGGCTACCCACCGCTTCGACCTGCTTCAACTTGCTTCACTTGCCGGCGTACGAGTCCGCGGAAACACTGAAGGCGCGTCTGCTCGTCGCCATCCGCGCCGACGCCGGATTTGGGCTTTCCTGACAAGCGTCAGTCGCGCGCTGTGTGCGTTTGTGCGTGTGTGCGTGTGTGTGGTTACCTTGTTTGTCGGCACTTCTCCACTGGCACACAAGCTGGCTTCGTGCCGTGCGCTCCAGTCAACACTCAGCAACACCTTCACCGCATCACAAAACAACAACATAAAACGCTAGAAGAAACAGAGATTGTGAACAACGTGGCCACCCGCGGCGCTTGTCTCTTCCACCTTCGGCTCCACATGTTTTTTCCAGTCGACCCAAGCAACCTTCATGACGCGGATGTGTGTTGACGCCCGCACACACCTCTTGACACTATGGTTGTCACTCCGCCCTGTGAGCGTCCCATCTACTCTCATCTCTCTCTTCTCTCACCTCTTTCACTGTGGTGCTACTCGTTGTTGTCAGTCGTATCTGTCTTCTCCACGTTTTTTGTTTTGTTTTGTTTTGCTGCGGTGTTGCGGTCTCGCACAAGTCACCTTTCCACACCACCACGCATACGCGGACGCTGCTTCGGAATCTTTCGGTTCTCCGTCTCTCCCTCCTTCTAGACGCGTGCGCGATCACAGACAACTGCTGTCGTTTTGGTTTATTGACTGCGTGCCTGTCCCCACCCCCCGCTTTTCTCACTCGAGCCACACCACTCTAGCCTTTTTGCTTTTGATAGAGCGTACTTCACGGCCTCATTGCTGTTGTTTCTTCTTTCCCTCTCTTTTCGTGTGTGTGTGTGTGTGTGTGCCTGTGTATCTTTGCTGTGAGCAGACTCACGCTTCCGTCGTGCACCTCCGTTTGCTGAGCGCAGCTCTTCACGCGTTTTCCCCACCGTCGTGTCGGAAACCATGAATTACCGTGACAGCAGTAGTAGCGGCAGCGGAAGCACGGTTAACGAAGACTATGGCGACAACCCAATGACGATGAGCAGTGAGCGATCAGCGCGTGCCTTCAAGCACTCTGCACAACATGCCGTCGACGCTCAAGCCACACGCACGCCAGGTACCACGACTGGCTCGGCGCGCGTCGGGGAGGTGAAAACGACGGTTCCACTGCACGTTGCCACCAACCTCCATTCGCGTCTCGCCGTGCACAGCGACGATGAGGACAGGAACTCGCACCAGAGCGCGAGTGAGCCGGCCAACGAAGAAGGCTTTAACAGCACTGTTTTCGTGGCGCGGCCGGCCGCACCGGCGGTGCGCAAATTTCACGTACTCGACTCGGGCGACGACGACGAGGCGACAAGCGACGCGGACCAGCAGGAACCGACCCCGTCGCGCAACAAGGGGCTGCGGGACGGTCAAAACGTCTCCGTGACGTCCAGTCACCACGACGAGACCACGCACACCGCGTCCTCATCGTCGTCCGTCACCTCCGGTGTGAAGGCGAGGCATCTACCACCACCCCCGCCAGCGTCCGACCGCGTGCCCACCACGTCGACCGCGGCACCGACCACGCTGATGGTCAAGCGCATGCTCCCTCCTACACCATCCCTCTCGTCTTCGTCCTCCAGCGATCTTCCACCGCGCCGCACCGCGGACGTGGACGGCAGCGACGACAGTGAAACTGCTGAGCAACAGCACCCGCGGCGGTCATTGCTCGCGGGCGGCGCGTCTCCCCATGCGCGTGCCGTGGCTGGCGGTACCACGAGCGACACGGCACCCGAGCGTCAACACCCCTCAGATGGTGCCACCGTCCACGACGACGCCACTGGCCTCGGCGGCACAGCCGCCGCGGCGACGGCGCGCACGCTCGAGAAAATGCACCCGTCGACGTCGCAGTCCCTCTGCTCGTCTGCTGATGCGGGAGAACGGCTCAGCACGGTGACGGAAGCCCTCATCACTTCACCAACGGGTCCGACCAGTGCTGGCGCGGCCGACGAGGCAGTTGCTGCTCCGACGGCACCTGCGCACGCGCGACGTGCTTCCGCGACGTCGGGTCGCATGCTTCCTCCACCGTCCACCGAGTCGTCTGCGTCTTCTTCCTCCTCCTCTACAGACATGCGTGAACCCCCATCGCGACACACCATCACTGGTTCCCAGCGCATCGCCCCACCACTGAGCAGTGACGACGACGACGACGACAAGGACACCACGAGCCGTGCGCAGAAGGAGGGAGAAAGTGAAGAGCCCTCTACCAGGACTGACGACAACGACGACGACGACGAGGATGAGGCTGTTGTATTTCACGATGATCCCCGTGCGGCGGCTGGGGTCGACGGGACTGTCGCTGACGACCCACTGGACCGTGAGTTCCCGATCCAGGAGTGGGGACCGGACATGTTTGCCGACATGGTTCTGCTCGACAGCACTCCTTTCTCTGCAGTGTACGAGTGCAGCGAGATTCTGCCCGATGAGGAGGACGTTGCGCTGGACAGCCACTTCAAGTTGTTGGCTCCCTTTGCCGGTGTGTGGGGGGATGGCGGTATCGCAGTGTCTCAAATGAACGACGGCGACGCCGAGGATGAGAATGAGGGCCCTCGACGTCTTGTGCGCGCCTCCCAGCGAGAGGAAGTGAACAGGGCTCAGTCCGACCTTCAGCGTCTGGCGAGCTGGATGATGCACCACCAACTGCAGGTGGCCGATTACGGCTTGACTGCACCGTGTGGACCAGATGCGGCGGCCTGCTGTCGTGGTGCAGCGAGCCTTTCTGTGGACCGCGAGGCTCGTCTGCTGGCGGAGCTGGAGGTCGAGCCGTGCACGCTGCCACTGAGCACGGTTCTCGCCTTCACCAGCACCGTCCCACTCCAGGCAGACATCGTCGCCCTGCTTGGCAGCATCACACTCAAGGTGGCCATGCTCCATCAGCACGGGCTCGTCCACGGTGCACTGCACGCTGGCAACGTACTCTGCTCCACCGACGACGGGCACACGGTACTGACGCAGCCGTGCGGTGTGGCGGCGCTGCTCGCGTTGCCGGCGGATGCGTCCTTCTTCACGCCGCGTGAGGCCTGTCAGCTGTGGCCGCTCGTCGAGGAGGTGTGGGTCAGCGCGGTAGCCTATCCGGCCGGACCTCGGAACGCGCCACGGGCTGGCCGTCTGGGCGTGCCGGTGAATGGTGGGGACACTGCTGACAAGATCAAGCAACACACACAGCGGTGGCTGGCTGCCTCGGAAGAGGCACTGGCGGCAGCTGCGTTGACCGTCGATGGTCCCGCGACAACGAAGGCTGAAGCGGCTGGAATGGTCCTGCCGTGGCTGGGCCGCGTGCTGCCTGCGGACGACGTCTACGCGGTGGGCCTCCTTCTGCTGGCTTTGCTGACGGGTGTGCCAGCGTACCATGGTATCGCCACCAAGGACGTGCTCACCTCGCTTGCTCATCTGGCTGCTGAGGCGGAGACTGTCGCCGCCGCGGCCGACGGCGAGCGGCGGGAGGCCGTGCAACGGTGGGCCGTGGAGACGCTTGTCATGCCCGCACTGCGCACGGAGCTCTTCACGGCACGCGCGGCTCTGGCCGGATACACGCCGGCGTTCATCGAGTTGTGCGCGCGCTTTATTGGTGACTGCTTGTGTGAGGGCTTTACATGCGCGACGACCGGTGCTGGCCGCCGCTACCGCACAGCGGTTGAGCTGCTGCAGCACCCGTTTTTTCAGCGCCACCTACCGGATTACACTGCCGGACCAGACGCGATGAGTGCTGACGACGACGCCAGGCTCACCGTGCAGGCACAACTCGACCAAGTACACCGGTTCGTGTACCCCGTCTACACACTCCTGTGCAGTGTCGAGGCTGGCTGCGGCAGCGCACCGTACCTGCCGCGTGCACACCGCAACGCCATCTTTTCGGCTCGCCGCGACGCCCTGACGGCCGCTTCGGCTGTCACCGGTCTTGCAGCGGCGCCGACTCCGGCGATCAGCGGCGCGGCTGCCTTGTGGCCATCGCTCGAAGGGTGGCCTGTGCACGGGTGGTCGCCCGCGCATCCCTCCGTCACAAGTTGCGCGACCCCGGCGTCCGACACACGTGGCGCTGACTCGCTCACGTGTGAACTGTACAATCCTCAGTGCACTCGAACGGCAGCGGTGACGGGCAGTGCCGTGCTAAACAGCGAGGCACTGGCGGTGCAGGAGAAAAAGAAGCTGGAGACCGAGAAGGACTGCCGTGTGCTGCTCAACCTGCACACCATCCTGTTTGAGAATCTGACGGGTGCTGCGGTGAGTCTCAACCGCGAGGATATGGCCCCACTGCGCACGTCGGTTGACAAGCTCATCCTGCGCCAGCTTCACCGGTGCCGTGTGGAGGTCCTCGCCCACTTCCGGTACGTTGTGCTTGACCACGTAACCGACTGTGAGATCGTACTTGGCCCCTGTTTTGCTTGTTACATGCAGAACGTCCATGTTTGTCCGGTGATTGCCGTGGCGTGCACCTACATGGTGCTGGAGCAGGTCTCGGACAGCGCGGTCCAGTTCGCTGGTCTCAACGCGCCGTCTGCCAAGGAGGGTACTGTGCACGACGTTCGTCTACAACCGTACTCGGTCTCGTACGCGGGGCTCTCAGAGGACTACGCGGCGGTTGGCCTCGCGCCTGAGCACGTGCTCACACTGCCCTTCTTTGATGCCACGACGGCCACACCTGTGCGTCGTGCCCTTCGCTATTTACGAGCTGGCGACACGACGGCGCAAGACTTTCCCTACGCCGTACCACTCGTCGCCACCGGCAACAGCTTCGTCCACCGCGACGACAACGCCAGTGACGTTTATGTCTTGTACAATGAGCTGCGTGGAAAGGATGTGGTCATCGAGCGCATCCGAGGCGGCGGCTCCGTGTCGTCTCCTGGCTTCTCTACACACGTTGACGTGCTGCAAGCCCTCGGGGCGTTCTCGGAGCGCCGTGATGACCACTCACGCGGCACGGATGCGCAGGGTGATGCTGTCGTGGCACCTCATGGGCGTCGGCCCCTCATCTTCATCCTGGACACGGTCGGCGATGTCAAGATCGAGCACTGCAGCCACTGCACCATCTTCGTCGTCGGCGCGACTGGCAGTGCAGAGGTGCGGCACTGTCACGACATGCAGCTGTTTATCATGGCGCGTGAGTGCAGCCTCGAGCATTGCGAGCAGGTGCACGTTCACGCACTGGTGACAGAGTTTATGGCTGTGGTGCGTTGCCGACAGCTTGTTGTGGAGCCGCTGATTCTTCAGTGCCCATACTTCGATACCGTGCTTGACGCCGTCCTTGAGGCCAGTGGCGGGAGTGGCTCCGACGATGAACAAGCCACCATGGACGCCCTTCTGTCGGCGCGGGATGTCGGTGACGCGGAAACGCTCAACGTGGTGTTCCAAGGGAGCGGCCGCGAGATCGAGATCACTGAGTGTGAGCAGGTGGAGGTGCACGACCTGGAGTGGCTTGCGATGAACCCCAGCGCGGCGCTGACCATGATCACCGTTCCCGTCCCCGCGTTGCCGTTGGACGAGGAGGTCAGCGAAGACGTCGGTGAAAGTGAACCCGGCGTGTCATCGCACCCGGCGGTGGCGTCGTGCCAACTCTTTGAACGTTATTGTCGTCGCCACCGCACGACACAGGAAGCTTTTTTCCTGCAGGCCTCCTTTGCCGACGTGCTCAGTCGCCACGACGAGGGTCATCATCATGGAGAGGTCACTGCACGGCCTATCGTGAAAATGCACAACCTACTCGCCGCGGCGGTGTTTCGTATGCGTGGTGGCCTGCACCTGCGGGCCTTGGCGACGACGCCAGCCACACCCGACTTGGTTCTCGAGCAGCTGCACCTGGGTGAAGTGCACATCAGTGACGCCGTCGGTAATGTACTGATTCGGCGCTGCACGGGGCCACTGGAGATCGCTCTTTGTGGTGCCCAAAGCGTGCTCCTGGAAGGCTGCGTGAACGTCACCGTGAGGGTGGCTTGTCGCGCTGTTTTTGCCCAAGATTGCCACCACTGTCACATCGCTGCCCACGTTAACCGTGAGCCGCAGTACCTGCGGTGTAGCTCGATGCTGACGTCCACGTTGAACATGACGAGCGAAGGCATGGAAAGCATTTTGGAGGCGGCCGGCGTGGACAGTGGGGTCAATCGCTTCGACTCGCCTGTGATCAAACCAGCGGCGTTGTCACATGTGTTCGAAGAGGCGGACACGCGCGCACCCGTTGGCGATGCTGGAGATTCGGTCCACGACATCCACGTGTATTGCTCGGAGACGTGTGTCGATGTGGCCCTGGCCTCGTCACCGACCTCACCATCGACGTGCCGTGTGACGGGGATGGCGGATTGCTTTGGCGTGCTTTGCCGCCCAGTAACGGTCGTCCCACCGCTGCCTGGCCTGTGCGTTGGGGTGACGGAGGCCCCCTTCGTGGAATCGCTCGAGGCGCGTGTGAACAAGGAAGAGTCCCGCCGTCTGCCGCTGGACAGCTTGCTTATGGCGGCCCTCGCCTTTCTCACCTCGGAGGAGGTTGACCTCAGTGCGCTGGACCGTGCGATGCCAACGCGCCGCGAGCGCGGCGCCGCCACCACCGTGGACAAAGCACCTCCGCACCCGTCGGAATCTTCATCGGAGGTGGAGGCGGCCGTGCCACCTGCCGACCAGAGCCAGGCCTGTGCCGACGGCGAGGAAGGAGGCGCGACAAGGGACGGTGCCGTCTCCCTGCAGAGGGTCGACGCCCAAGAAACACAAACCTTCACCGAGGAGCACGTCGTGTCTCAGCCGGTGGCGGCTGCAGTCGCGGAGAGCGGCGCCTTGTCGGTGGGCTCGCCGTCACCACCGCCGCAGAGCGAGGACGCCGACAGCCCACGGCAGCCCTCTGGGACGGACACTGAGGACGCACCGGCGGCGGGCACCTCACACGTGTCGAGTCGGTCGCCAGATCTCGACGAGTCGTGTGTCGTCACGGAGACCGAGCTCGTCACCAGCGGCGTGGAGCAGAGCAATACCATTCAGCATATTCGTGAAGCGACCCGCGACATGACGAGCTCACCACTGTTCGTCAACGCTGGCTTGCCGCTCGCACCGCAACACGGCGTTGTGAATACATCACTACCGATGGGCGAGGACGGCTCGCCAGGGGACGCGCAAAAGCCGCAAGACACGTTCACTGTCGTCGTGCCAGGTGCTGCCAGCTCGGTGGAGGACCGGGAAGGCACGGCGGTCGGCGACACCGATCGGTTTGTGCGCGTCGCTGCACTCGCGAGTGATGGATCGTGCCTGCCCACAGAGCAACAGTCACTGTACGTCGAGGAAAGCATTCAGCCGCCCAAGTCGAGCGTGCTCACAACTGGGCTCTCCATGGCGTCCCCACCGGCCATTCTCCGTGCACCGGCGCAAGAAGCCCTTAGTGCACACTCGCCCGGCCTCACCTCTGGTGGTGGCGTCGAGAAGATGGCGCACGTGGACCCGTTCGTGCCCGCCTCGACTGCAGACTCTAACTCGTTGCCGCGACACACAGAATCGTCGTCCCCAGCTGCAATGAGACAAGAAGACGACGACGCCGACGAAGGCAGTAGCGTGAACCTCGCTGACACCGCGCGCGAGGTGAGTTACTCCTCCTCTGCGCAGTCGTACCAGCGTGGGCGAGAAGGGGAGCAGGGCAGCGGCGCGCGTTATGGCGTCGGCGGTGAGCGTCACCCAAGGGCGTTTCTCAACCTCGATGACAACGACGTCACCGCAACGGATAAAAATGCCGGTGACGCGCTTCCACACGAACGGTGGTCTTCCCCTGCTCACACTGCGCTGCACGACATTCCGTACGTGCAGGACGAAAAGGAACGACAGCGGATGCTCGCTGCTGTGATTGCGGATGACAGCACCAAGGAACGCCTCAGCGAGCTCCTCGATGAGCTGCACGAGGCGAGGGTGGCCTACGAGGAGGTGGTGGCGCAGCAGTCCGAGGCACTGATGGAAGTGCGTGTGGAAAGCGCGTTGAGAATACTCACGGCGACCCGCAGTCCCTGAGCCTTCTGTCGTAACCCCATGCCGTGGCACATATTCGCACCTATCTTTTCCTTTTTTGTTTGTCGGTTGCGTGCAGTATGCATTAACAAGTGCAATGCATGTGGGTGGACGTGTGTGTGCGCGTGTGTTCGTCAAGTTACCACCAGCCATACGTTAGCGTTGTCCTCGTCCATGACACCGCACGAGACCGGTGGTGGTGCGCTCAAGTACAAGAGCGTCTGCGTCTGTGTGTTTTCGGGTAAAGGAAAAGATAAAAAAAAAATGTGTGTCGTCATCTGTGTCGTTTGACGTCCTCGAAGACAACGGACACCGCTACGCGACCCCCGTCCTCGCCGCAGCACGCCGGCGAGAAGTGCGCTTGACAGTTCACTCTGTGCGCGACTGTGGGAGCTCGCAGGCCTGTTTCCCCCTTTGCTGTGTGCCATGTGCCAGGAAGTGAGCATCCTCTCGAGGGACGTCTTCTCCTCTCTCTCTCTCTCACGTGCTTCCTTTGCGGACCCACATCGTCGCCAACACATGTGTGCCGGTCCTCACTCCTCCCAGCAGTCTCTCCACCATGCTGGTTCATTTTCGTTCGTCATCCTTCTGTCACTTCTCTCTCCCTCTCTCTCCCTGTTTCATCTTTTCTGTGCGTTCACTGACGTGCAAAGGGTGTTTGAGGAACGCACAGCGGTTCCGCCTTTTGTCCCTCTCTCTTTCTCTCATTTTTCAAGCCTCTGAGGCGTACGAGTCGGCGAGAAGGTACACCGCCACCACCGCAGAACAAGCTGTTACTCATCGACAGCATACGCTGTGTTTTATTGCACATCATTTCATCACTTCTCTTCTTTTCCTTTTTTTTTTTGCTTTCCAGGTATACGTCCTTGCACACACATACACACACACACACAGAAGTTTAAAAGAACATTCTCTCACGCTATTAATCTGTCCTCTCTTTTTTTTTGTTTTCAGTGTTGTCACTGTTTTCTCCCTCGACTGAACTCTGTTTGTGCCTTAGCCACCAGAGAGCACGCGAAACACGTACAGAGAGAGAAGGAGCGAGGCACACCGAAAGAGGAGTGCAGAAAACGGACAACTGTGCGCACGTGTGTGTGTGCGCGTATTACTTGCTCCCTTAACAGGCGTTGTCACTGTAGGCTCCATCCGCCCCCCTTTTCGCCCATCTGATTCTTTTTTTCTTCCGCTGAGGTGCGCTCTTTTTTTTTTCTTCTTCTTCTCTTCTTTCCCGTTGTGAACAGTCTGGCTTTTGCCTAGACCAGCCATCTCTCTCCTTCGGCTTCATTTCTTTTTTTTGCACCTTTCACGGCTTTCAAACAGAGCAGATTAACGGGTCAGCGCGCGGCCGTGCCACTACGTGATTCTGTGCCTTCACAGAAACAAAAGTAACCACACGACTTTCTCAGCGGCACCGTGTGAGCCGCTTCGTTTACGGGCAGACGCTAGCAATCATCTTTCCTCGTGTTGTTAGCGTACCACTCAACGTTGATTGCGTGGTGAGAACTGAGTAACACAACATTGAGTGTGGGGGCTGCGAACGACGAAAAAAAAAGGGTCTAGTAGAACCACCGTTACACCCAAAAGCAAACAAAAAAAGCACAGAAAGGGAACATAAATAGGAATTTGATTTTGACCCCAGGTTTCTTCTTTTTCTTTTCCTACTTTCCTTTCTTTCCGTCAGTGGCCTCCTCCTTGTGTCTTCTTTTAATTTTTTAAATTTCTTCACATCAGTCGTGACGGCTGGTTCACCGTTGTCGTTTGCCACATTCTCGCCCTTTGCGCACTTTGTCGTCGTTTTTCTTTTTTTCTTTTTGTTTTGTTTCCTGTTTGCACACTTCTCTCACTTTTGCTTTGCGTTTTGACCTTCCATCATTTTTTATCTTCTGTTTCCAGGCTCCCTACCCTTTACCTCCTCTCTCTCTCTTTCTTGCATTGTTCGCTTGACTCTTCCATCTCTCGTGCTTGCCGCTTTGTGAATAAACTCAGCAAGTCACCCGTCTTCTTTTCTTTTCCTTTCTTGCTCTGCGCCACAGCTGCGTAGGGCACTCGTTTTTTTTTTTCGTTTTTTTTCTCCTTCTTCCTTTCTTCATTCGCAAAGAAAAGGCAGCATCTGCATACCGTCGCAGTGCGAGCGGCAGTATTGTGTCTTTGGTCTGACCTTCGCGCGTACCAGAATTGTAGTCCGCTCAACTCCCAGGCCCTACGTTTTTTTTTGTTTGCTTCACTGATTTTGTGTTCTCTTGATTGTGTGTCTGCGCGCGTATTATCCGCTCATTCTTCCGTGCTCCCTTTCTTTTTTCATCTCTGTTTGTTTTCTTCCTTAGACGGACGCCGCACCTCACGCGCTCAAAATGAGCCGCGAAATCCCAGAATCTCGTGGGCCAACGCGTAGCTCTGGCTCTTCAGAAGAGGTCTCACCGGCCACAACACTCACTGTGTCATTTAGTCAACCACGGTCGCTGTTAGCCTCGAATGCGCCGCCTGTCTTTGCTGTCACTCGCTCAGTGAGTGGGTCGTCGAGTCGTGCGCTCTCTATGATGAGCAGCGTCACCTCTACCACAACGACGGCGAGGCCGCAGCTGCCACCAGTGCTATCGCTGGTGACACCGCCTACACCGAGCACCGGCAAGGTTGTTTCTGAAACATCAACCTCCACGGCGCTCGTCGACCTCCTGCCAATGTTGCGCGTCGCGCCAACGTTGCTATCGTCAACCAGCACGTCTGCTCCCGCGCTGACGAGCTCCACAGTGCGTGTCCTCCACGCCTCTGCACATACAAGTGCTGGCAGCGATTCCTACACGGCTGCAGCCAATCAATCAGTCGCACAAGCACTTGGCCCGTCCGCCGCGATCGTCGACTCACCCAAGGATGTCATCGTGCCCTTGACAACATCGGAGTTTGAAGACTTCCTCGAGTGGAAGCGCGAGAGGCAGCGTCGACTGGCGGCTCAAGGTGCCTCCAGCACGTCTCAGGCGGGTGAGCGGGACCGACACGTTGACACGCGCAGCACACCATCACAAGACGCCACCTCGGAGACCGCACCCTCGCCCGTCGGTCAGCAACTGCAGCGGCCACAAGCCGAGCCGGAAAGTTCTAGCAGTGACCGATTCTTTGTGCTCATCCGCAAGCGTGCGCGGCAGCCTGCGACGGACCGCTCTCTTCGTGATAGTTTGACTGGTTTCACACATTCGCCCACAGACGACGTCGGGATGTCACGCGTCTCTGCGACCGTGAGCGACCAAGACCAGAGCCCCGTCATGGCCTGTGCGAGCGTCCCGGACGGTAGCGGTGGACGCCTTCATGTACCCATTCAGCACACGGACAGCAACGAGTCTCCGGAGGCGCCGTCGGTGCTCACCCGTTCCCACACATCTCGCAGTACGCCGCTCGACCTCGACGCGCGTCCCTTCGAGGGCGTGTCGCCCACGGTAACCACTCGTGCGAGCGTCACCGAGACCCCACTGCTTGGCCACAGCACGAGTCCTGAGCCCGCCGGCCTCTCGCGCGGCACAGTGCAGCTGCCGCAGGTGCCGCCGTCACAGGCCATCTGGGCGGGCAGCATCTCCGTGCATGACGTCGGTTCTCTCAGTGAAGGCGCACGCAGCCAGCGCTCCCGGTCGGACACGCTGCTCCTCTCGCAGTCGGGCTCGTCCTTTCACTCCGCGCGTGTCGTGCCGTCCTTCTTCCGGGCCAGCTTGTTGGCCGCCATCAGCGACGGCAACGAGGACGACGCCACGGCGTTGGACCAGCCCATGACGGCCGCCACGTACTCGCTGCGGCACACGCGCGACAGCTGCGACTCTGGGCCTTCCTTCGGAGGTGGCAGCCACTACGGCGGTAGCACCTCGGCCGCCGACACGGGCGGTAGCAGCTCCGGCAGCAGTGTTTTTGTGTCTCACCACATGCGATGCCTGCCGGGTAGCTCTGCGGCGACAGACGGCGATAGTGGGCCGGGCGCAGTGCACGCACTACCGTTCGGGGACGCAGACGACCATGAAGACGTGACCCGCGGTACCACACTCGACGATGATGAGGAGATCCCCGTGTCGCTGCGCCACGCTGTCTTGAACGGCACCCGCGTACAGAGCACGCGCGACTTACCCCCTGTGCCGACTGACCTCTCCATCGCCAACGGCCTTAACCTCAAGGAACTACACCAACTGCATCACCTGATGCGCACACAGCCCGTCGAGATGCAGACTCGTGTGTACCACCGCTTGCTGGTGGACGCCGAGACACAGGGCCGCTTTCACGTGTTGAACGAGAAGTATGTGGTGTATCCGATGGTGATTGGTCGAGGCTCGTTCTCGCGAGTGAAATTGACATACAGTCTGGCTGACAAGTGCTTCTACGCGATGAAGATCGTTGACCGCCGACGTCTGCGCCGCCTCCAACACGCCAGTAGCTCGTCGGCGTCGTCATCCACGATTTCCGCCCAAACACAGGAAGCGGACGTGCTGTGGTCACTACGGCACCGCAACATCATCGCTCTGCGCGAGTTTCTGAACGACCCTACCATGCGCCACGTTTTGATGGTGCTTGAGCTCGCTGAAGGTGGCGAGGTCATGTCGCTCGACAACGAGGGCCACATTAGCCCTTTTGAGGACGGTCTCACCTCGTTTCCGGAGGCACAGAGCCAGCGCATCCTCTACGGTGTCGTGAACGCTCTCATGTGCGCACACAAGGCCGGCGTGGCGCATCGCGATGTCAAACCAGGCAACGTGCTCATGTCCGCCGAAGGCGAGGTGAAGCTTTCCGATTTTGGTGTCTCCGTGCTGGTGGACGAGGAGCGTCTCTCCAAGGTGGCGCGGCAGGGCTCCGTGGCTTTCTTGGCCCCTGAGATGCTCCTTTCACAGGAGGTGGTGGCGGTCCCGCGCAGCTTCAGCAGCTCGACACGCACCTCCACAGTTGGGACTTCGCGGGCGTTCACCATGTCCGGACGCACGTCCACGCATGACGACACCACAGCAAGCGCTTCAGCGACAACCTTCATTCACCCTACCCCATCGCATGGCGCCTCCCACGTGGAGACCTCCGACGAACCCACGTCGACGCTTCGCGCGCCGTTGGAGTCCGCCTCCACCCTGCTGCACTCGCACAGTCACACGTCTAGTCGCTCCCCACCGGGCGTCTCCACGCACGCCGAGGGGTCGCTGGTCGGTGATGGCACCGTCGGTGGGGCGACGTCGCTCTCTCCCTCATCGCGGTGGGGCAGCGTGATGGGCCCAATTGGGAAGCCGCCGCTGAATGCCTCGCGACGCGCCGCAGCGGACTTATTCCTCCGGTGGAACGTGCCTCACGGCGGAAGTGTGCGCGGGGGTCTGCAGTCGCGATCGTACAGCAACAGCTTCGGCTCGGTTCCGGCACACGCCGCCTTTTCTGGCCGAGGTGGGGCGTCGATGAGCGCGCACGACATGTCCACACACGACGTGCACACAGCGGAGGAGTACGGCACTGTGCTAGACGCGCTGGGTGTGGAGGGCATTGAGGAAGCCCTTGGCGCACCGGTTGTCGACCTCTTCAAGGCGGATGTCTTCTCACTCGGCGTGACGGCGTTTGCGCTGCTCATGGGGCGTCTACCGTGGACAGCCAGCGATGCGACGCAGCAGCTCGCCGCGATGCGCGAGACACCAGACCCTTTCCTGCCTGCGTACCAGGCGGCCTACGGTCTGGGCTACGAATCGCCTCTCACGCACACCTGTCACACCCAGTATGGGCAATCACTTGGCTCCGCTCACGCGGTCTCACCGACGCGGCGAACGACGCACGCGAGTAGCAGCACGAGTGGCAGCTCGAACGCGGTGGCCGCACCGACCGGGTACCCCTTCGGCAGCACCCCCAGCACCTTGGTCGCTGTTGGCAGCGCGGAGCTGCCGCCACAGGTCCCGCAGAGGCTGCGTCAGCGGACGGTGAGCAAGGGCAGCGATGCGAGCGGCACCTCCACCCTGTGGCGCAGTCACTCTGTCGACACCGCGACACGGCACACCTCGCTAGCCGGCATCAGCAGTGACGGACTGAAAACTGCCTCGTCGCCGGGTTTCTCTACCAGCACCATGCCAAGCGATGCGACCACGCTGAACGTTCCGCCGCTGATGGCCTCGCTCAATTTCACTGTGAGTAACTCCCTCTGGATGGAGGAGGCAGAAGGACACAGGGCACTACCCGACGACTATCGCACGACGGAGCGACGATCCAGTGGCGGCCGCGTGGGATTGCCTGTGTGGCGCCCGCACGTCATCCCTACAGAGACAAGCGCAACCACCGCACCACCACCACCACCCGCACCGCCTGTACCACCGCCGCCACCGCCTGTCGCAAAGGGCCTGACTCCCCAAGCAGTACCGAGAAGCACGACGCAGCCGCGTACCCCTGTCGTGGCCGCAGCGCCGGCGGCGGCCGGAGACTCACGGCGTCCGTCGTCCGTCGCGTTCCCCTCGCTGCCGTCACTGCAGACCCCACGAGAGGAGTCCTCGACGCAACCACCGGGCTCCCCGCGCTTCCCGCGTGTGAGCGTGTCCGCGACGAGCCGCGACGCCTCGCACGACGGGCTTGCCCCTTCCGCAGCGGCCGCGGCGGCGCCTCACGAGGAAACGACGCACTCGTTACCCTGCGATAGCAGCAAGAGTGGGGTGGCGCACTGGGCCTCTGACTCCAGTCTGGAGTCTGTGGAAAGCCTCCTGCGCGACCGGCTGAGCAGCGACGCCAGCCGAGAGAGCTTTGAGGCGGACACTGCGGCACAGGAGCACCTGCTCGACGGCGTCCAACGCCGGGTCTTCGAGGTGGAGGAGACGCTTGGTCTCCCTGCCGGACCCGAGCACGGGCCCATCAGTGCGCTCGCCGTGGACTTTGTGCGCGCCTGCCTGCACCCTGACCTGAGCCAGCGGCGCACGGTATTCGAGCTCTTTGAACATCCCTGGATGCAAGAGATTGTGGAGCGTGCTCGACTACGCCACGGTGTCTCTGCGACGCAGCACGCCACGGTATCCTCGGCGTCTGAGGACAGTGCGATTGACGTGCACGCCGCGGGTGCCGTGGATACGACCGACGGCAGGAGCGAAACACCTGAAGGCCGTTCCGACGGTGCCGCTTCATTGCGGTCCGCGGAGCTGCACCACACGGTAGAGGGAGGGGCGACAGGCCACCCCCTGTTGCCCGCTCGTGACGTGTCTCACCAGGACAGTCACACCACGTCGGTACGTTCCACGGCAGAGAGCCTGCAGTCCGGCCCGTTAGAGCCTGACACGAACGCCGTTCACCTGCACCGGTCGGCACTTCTGACGTCGGTCGTCAGCGCCACGTGCTCGGAGAACAGCCCTGGGATGCCTCAATCACACCACCGCTCGGACTGGCAGCTCAGCACCGCGGACGAAGCGGAGTTAGAGGACCGCCGTAGTGCCGTCTCGCCGTCGCTGTACGACAGTACACTCACTGCGGGGCACGCGCATTCCGCAATCATCAGTCCACTCACAACACGCAGTCTTGGTGGAAGTATGAATCCCGAGTTCTTGGGCTCGCTCAGCGTGACGCAGCGAACGTCGAACAGTCTGGTCATCTCCTCCGCACGTGCCCCCCACGGTGCTTGGGTATCGATGCCTGGCGCTGTCGCCGCCGCTCAGGTCGACGCCATGACAAGCCCAGTCACCGTGTCGAGCTCTTCGCTTGCGGCGACGGGAGTCACCTCCGCACCTCACGACCCGTCGCATGCGTACACGTCAGACGAGACCCGCGGCACACCGGAGAGCACCACGCTCTCCAGCTCTCCCCGTGGGTCACAGGTGCCGCCACTGTCGCTCGCGCGGCCGGTCGACGTCACCACAGATGATCCGACCACGCACAACGCACTCTCTACCTCCTCCAGTTCGCCGACAGTCACGACAGGCGAGTCCGGCGGGTCGGGAAGCGGCGCGGCCGGTCGTAGCCTGTCCGTTAGCTCCGCCTCGGAGTGGCAGACGTCATCACGTGGGCAGACATCATCACGTGGGCAGGCATCATCGCGTGGGCAGGCACACAGCACCACCACCACCGTGATGCGGTACGCGTGGCTCAGTGGTGAAAATGGACCCGTGTCACAGGCCATGCGGCAGTTTCTGGGCTGTGACGACGACTATGAGGAAAGGCAGACAGAGGCGTAGTGAATGGTGTCGGGTGATGTCCGTGGGCAGCCTCGCCGGGAAGCACCACTGCCCTCCACCGTACGGGCAGGATACCTACTCTAGGACCATTGTTCGAGGTGCGGCCTCGGCCCGTTTCTTGTGAAGACTTCTTTGTTGCTGTTGTCGTTGTTGTTGGCGCTTAGTGTTGTGGTGATGAGTGTCTACTAACCGCCGCGTTGCCTCGTAGACGCGCTTCCTTTTTGCACTTCTTCCACTAACTCCTGTGGCTGCACGCGTGTTTGCGTGCTGCGGCCCCTTCGCTATTCCGTGTTCACATCCGTTGTTTTTTTTTTGTTTTCCATTGGGGGTTTAAATACCACTATATTTCAGACTTTCTGCCTGTACCTGAGGCCAGCACAGCAGCGCGTGTAACTACCTGTCTGCATATGCGAGCCTCACCAGTACGGCCGCATCACTCAACTTGCTTTCCTTTGCTCTTCTGTGTTGCTCCCCCCGATTTGCAGTGCCCACTGCTGTTTATGTGCTTATTAAAGCAGTCACATTGACACGCAGTGTCCTGTTTGTTTGTTTGCTTGTTTGTTTTTTCCGGCGCTTCCTGTTTTGGTGCTGTTACTCATTTGGGGAGTTGGATTCTTTTGTATATATATACATGTGCTTATATGTGCCTGGCAAAAATCTGTTCGTTGCGCTTCTGTTTCTTGTGTGAGTGTGCATCAGGTTCACCGATGGGTGAATAGGGTTTCCGCTAACTATTGTTTACCTTCTTTTCACGGTCATTTGTTTTTTTCCTTTCTCTTTCTTCTCGTTTCGTCTTGTTTTCTTCCGTCTTCTGCTTGTCGTACCATTCTCACGAATCCATAACACACCTTGGTGACGCTGACTGAATAGCACTCCAACGAAATAAGTAACAAAAGCAGGCGGCCCGCAGCGTGAAAGGGACAGACGACCTATCACAGTCACGCCGCTGCCTCATTCCTCGCTACAGTGCATTGACGAGCTTGTCCTCTGACGAACGTGGTTGTGGCTGTGGAGGAGCGCAATCTTTGCGGCTACAGCCGACGAATCGACCGAGGTGACCCCGATCTCTACCCTTCCGCACGTCTTGCGTGCGTTGTGATGTTTCCGTCGCGTTCGGCGCCTCCCGTGCCATCACGACTCGTTTGCACGTATGCCCCTCTTCCACTCTTGCACCTCGATCTCCATCGTCTGTCTTCTTCTCTGGTACCGCGACCTCTGTGTGCGTGTGTAATCGACCACCACTTGCTGTACTTTGTATTCCTCTGATGGGTGGCTGGTCGTTTCACTCGCTGGGACGTTTGGTCACGAACGCTCTCTCTCTGACAAGTGATTATTGCTCGCGAAGAAGAACAACAAATAGAATTCCCTCCTTGTGTTCCACCAACTCCGACTGCAGTCCGTGTGATCATCAAAAAAAAAAGCTCGACAGACATATCATCGGTGCGCTCGTTCCACCCGCATCCCTTTCCTTGCCGAGCCGTCATTACCTTTGCTTTCTTGCTGCGCCGAAAAGAAAAGAAGTAAAAAAAGAGCAAAGTGAGAAAAGAAAAAGAATAACATCAGTTCAGGAAGATCGGTAGCGGCTACGTGCAGTGTGCTCTCACCTCTTCTTCTTTGTGTGACGACGTCATTGCGGATTCTTGGTCACCGTGTCGTTTCGACGGGCATTCATCTTTCTGTCGTTGTTGTTTTTCGCCCCCTTTTTCCATCCTTTCTGGTTTCGTACGTTCTCTCTCTCTCTCTCTCTTGCTCCCTACCGTGACTCTCATCCTCGCGTGTGAGGCATCAGTGTGGGCGTGTGCGAAGTCGTTGAGAGACGTGCGTCGACTGTTGAGTTCTTCTCTTTTGTCTTTCTCTCTCCCTTTCTCTCTCTCTTGCTGAGTGTTTGCAGTGACGCTAGCCGCGCTTTGTCAACGGTCCATTGTTTCGACTGGCGCGTCCGCAGACGTTTTTGCTTCTCTTCATATTTTCTCCTTCTTTCGTCCTTTTCTTGTTTGCTCTTCTCTTTCTTCTTCTCCAGTAGAGAGAGAGAGTCGGAGACGCCAACCTGATCGGCGTTTCCGCTCACAAGGCTCAAGGCACTTCTTTTCACAGCGGTACGCGGTACACGGCAGAAAAACAAGAAGGAGAACGCCGCAGTTCCGTAAAGGCTGGTTTTTCGAAAAAAGGAAAAACATCCAAAACGATCAGAAAAAAACGCAGCCCACAAAACAAGTCACAGCAGCCGGTCTTGTTCTTCCACGCAGAGAACTCCGCCCTCCACACACACACACACACACACACACATCCACGTTCACTTGACGAGCAGGCATCACTGACAGCGACCAAGTTTACCTCCACGGTCAACGTTCTCGTCATGTACCCCCGTCGCAACAAGCCGTCACCCACCAGTGGTGATCGTGTGGACGACGCCGCAGCAGGGGCCAACACCGCACCGCTGCCTCCCTCCCGCGATAGCCGTTGCGCTGGCACGCAGCACAGTCAGTCCGCCTCGATGGACTTGGCTGCGGACGCCCAGGGGTTTCCAGGCGGTGAGACGGCCGTGCTTCACCCGAGCGGCCCTTTCGCGGGCGCGAACTACGCCTCCGCCAGCGCCGTTCACTACCGCACGTCGAGCCAGCTCTCTGGCAGCAATGGGCGCCTGCCTGGCATCCCGGATGGCGCCCCGCCACCGTACCTCAGTGCCTTGCCCACGACAGTGGTGCCCCCGTCGGGCAGCGCACAAGGGACTCACGGGCAACCCGGCAGCCGCACGAGCCCGGTGACGTCGGTCACGCAGCGAACCCAGGGTGGGCCCACACTCGCGCCCGTCACAACGGTCTACTGCCCCACGCCCACCAACAACACGAGCGGCAACGGCGGGGCGACGCCACGGCCAACCACGTCAGGGCCGAACACGCCGCAGAACGACGTCGTTGTGCAGGAGATGCGGTACGCACACCTGTACGAGGAGTACCGCAAGTTGCAGGCCGTGGTGCGCGATAAAAATCAGGAGATGGAGCGCGGTGTCGCGGAGAGGAAGCGGCTTCAAACGGAGCTCGACTTTTACCGTGTAGAGCTGGCGGCTCAGCGACGCAACGCGGCGCGGCGTGCACGTGCTGTGCGGTCTGACCTACTGCGTCTGGTGACACTGGTGGACGTGCTGCTTTCTGATCGTGGCGACACAGCGGCGACCAGTACGAACGAGCCAGTCGATGACAATACCGAGCACGCCCGTCGCGCGGCGCAACTACGAACGGCGTATCACGACGTTGAGCAGCGACTAGCCTCACTCCAGCAGCAGCAGAGCCAGTCAGTGGACGGCTCAGAAGGGAAGACGCTGACCGTGCCCAACGCGTGGGTTTTTGACACCCTCAACTTGTCCTCCTTCGATCTTCTGACAGACGCTGTCGTCGATGCCTCGGGCACAAGTGGGGTGACCGATGACACATCGAACCCGTCACTACCGTCCACCGATGCCCTCGCGGACAGCGACAGTCGACTGGACGCGATTCAAGAGGCTCGTGAGGCGGCGCTGAAGGCGGTGGAGGGCCTTGCGCACTACCTCGCCGTGCTCGACTTTGGCTTCCCCGCCGCACCCCTCACCTCGGGACTCACGACACCCGCCTTGTCGGTCTCTGTGAACAACCACAACATGAGGGAGGCACTTTGGGGGGCACCCGGTCGTCCTGTGGTGCCCATCCTGCCGGACACAAACAGTGGGTAAACACAAAAGCATTTTTCTTTAGTTGTTTCCTTTTTTTTGTTTTGTTTCGTGCATTGCTTCACATGCCCAGCTGTTCGTCAAGGCAAAACAGACAAGAAAAGCACTGAGCAGTCGACCGGCAAACATTCTGATGGCAGGGAAAAAAACACAGTTTGCTACGCGCACACATATGCATCCAGACAGGCGCTTGTACACGTGCGGCAGTCACTGACGAAAGTGCCTATGTGTGATGTCAAACGGACCTGGTTGGCCAGTGAAAACAAAAATCATCACAGTACGTAGAAGATCTGTGTTGGCTTGCCGCCCTTTTTTCTTTTTTTTTTCTGCTCTCTTCATTAAGTCTTCAATTATTCTGCATTGCTTGCCTAGGTGTGGTTTTTTCTCCTTCCCCTCTTTTTTTTTCCGTTTACTGTTGTCACCGGCGCAAATTGGGCATTCCGTTCGCGGACACAAGCCATTCGTGAAGAACCGTTTTACCGTTGTCAGTCAGTCTGCCCCCTTCCTTCTTTCTTCTCTCACTTCTTTCCCCCTTTTCTGTTCTTGCCTGTGAGGCCTTTCTGGTCGACTCACGTCGATCCCTCCTGCTCGTCGTGTCTTTTTGTTTTTGCTTCTGCCCTTGGTTCTCCCTCGGCTTTTATGAGTTATACAACACCTGAATATTGAATAACTTGTTCGCTTTCACTGACTCGTTCTCCTTTTTTGTTTGTTTGTTTGCTTTTGACACACTTTTCCTTTCTCTCTCCTCTCTCTCACAACACCACCCCTCCCCCTTTTTCTCAGCTCAGGTTTTCCTTCTTTTTCTCTCCTTCGTGTTTGGTGTTTTTTTTTCTTCGCTTCAACGTACACTGCTCGCAGACGATACGCTGTCGGCGGGGGAAGCAAAGCGACGTCGCTTCTTCCCTTTGTTCCTTTTTTTGGTTTCTCTCCCCTCTTTATCAGCCTCCGACCTTCCCCACGTGATTGTGTGTTCTCGTTTTTATGTGCGCGCGTGTTCTTTTGCGATTATGCTTCATCTTCGTTGTGCGTTTTGTGCACGTGTGTATGCTTGTGTGTTCCGCAGGCGCACATGCACTGCTGGCCAGCGTTTCGTTTTTCCCGCTCCGCTCTTCACCCCCTTTACTCGACCCAAAGAAGGAAAACATGCGATTCGCTCGTCGCGCTTGATCATCGGTTACCGGTGGTCTTCTCACCGCGCGCACGTCTCCCGTTTGCCACTCCTGTGTTGTTGTGTTTGTTGTTGTTGCGGTGATGTTCTTTTCTTTACTGTGTGTGTCTCACGGGTTTGCCTTGTACACCCTTCGCCTCGTAACTTTGTTTACTTTCCGTCCTGAAGGGTAAGGAAGTAGTTCATCGCATGGCACAGAAGCGACGCACGTCGCGTTCCTCTGCCCCCTTGCCGTTGAACGACAGGACGCATTTCTCTCCGTTGAAGAGAGGCTCGTGAGCCTCGGGACTGACGCCTTCCTGACAGTATAAAAGGTACCTGCCGCTCTGCTTGAGTGCACCTTGTCAGCTCAACATGCCAACGTCTTTGGGACGCTACACACCCTGTTTTTCGTTTTTGTTTGTGCTCTCTCCCTCTCAATTGTCCTTCATGGCCCACGTGAACATCGTCTATGCAGCTTGCATTCTCTGTTTTGTTTTTCATCTGTGTGTATGTGTGCGTGCGAGCATCTCATGTCATCCACGCACACATCTCGTTGTTTTCTCCCCCGCTTATTGTCACCTTTCGGTCAACACACGAAGAGGCCAAGTGCGGGAGTCACACATGTTGTTTCTTGTCGGCTTCTCAATGAGTCCTCCTTACACGGGAACCGTTTCAATGTGTGCGCGTGTGAGGGGAGGAAAGAGCAGAGATGAAACTCCCACGGAACACAAAACAAGGGCGCGCACGTGTATAAAAAGAAAAAGGCCGACGCATGGTTGTTTTCCTTTTTCGGCCTTTTTTTCTTTTGTGCATGTGTAATTGTTTCCCCACTGAAAGTGTCGGCCCGCACAGCGGCAGTGGTGCACATCTCAGTCGTCACTGAAGAACAAAAAAAAAAACGCATTCTGCTTTCCTTTTACTTTTTCGTCTCGTCTCGTCGGCAGTGCAGTTAACTGGAACCTCCCTTTTGACAATCTGGTGTAGCTGTGAAAAAAAGAATATATATTGGGGACTAATGCATCTAAGGGAGCGCTGTAGCTCTTCTTTCCTTCTTGTCCCTCACCTCCTCTGTCACTCAGACGGAATACGTCGACACGTCGACCCATCGTTTGTTTTTGTTTGTTTGCCTTCTTGATGTGGTTCACAAACATGCATCATTGGCGAGCAACGCGATGCGGTTGCGGCGTGTTCACACGATACGCCACGGTGGGTACGTCCCGTGCCACGAGGACATCCACTGCGGTGTGTGACTGAGAAAGACAGAGAGAGCGAGGAAGTGCCGTAGGAGGAGGAGGGGAGCCAGCGGCGTGGCTCACACAGTTTCAGGTCAACATCTGTGCTGGGTGACATCCTCTCGGAGATTACGTCGGGAGTGCGTCCACACACGCTCAACCTTTTTTTTTGTCCACCATTACCAACGCCGGGAGGCAGAGACAGACTTTTTTTTTGTCGTTGATCCTTGGGGTCTTTCCTCATCTTTCTCTCTTTGTTGTTGTTTTTCTTCTGATGAGCTCCTCTTTACTGTCAAGTTGTTTCCTCGTGTGGCGCGTGGGTAACATGACTTAAAAGAAAGTGACAACACCGCTGCACATGACCCCATGCACCGCTTGTCGTCATCTTCCTTTCCTTGCTTTGATGCTCATCAGTGTTTCCCTTTTTTTTCTATTTGATTTTTTTTCTCAGGCAGAAAGCAGCGCGAACAGTTTCAGTCAACGGTTCGCCTCCAACTTTTTTTTCTATGTCTTTCTTTTTCCTGCTTCTCATGTCAGGCAATATGCTGCTCGCACGCTGATTCGGTGTGTGCTAACCCTCTTTGAGAGCGCAAAACATGTTTGTGGCTGCACAAGCATATCGAAAGATGAGCAGGGACGCTTGGTAAACACAGTCAACAGCTTCCCCCGCCTCCCCTTGCTCCTCGTCTTACTGTCAGACACGGCCTCAAGACTCTACGTGGGTGTCCGGCTGTCGTCGGAGGCACTCCTACAGATCGACTGCGCTCCAGCGAGGTGGGTGTGCAGACGACGGATCGAGGGATGCCGTCCGGAAAAGGAGGGTGGCGGTGGTGGTGACCTCCCCGCCTGTTAGCCTTTTCCAGATTTATGTGCTGATTTGTCCGCCTCGCTGCCGCACGTCAGCGACCACTGCGGGTCCTCTATTTAATCATTACCTCTCTCCTGTGTCTCCTTTTGGTCCTACCACGCTCTTTTCTTTTGTTTTTCGGTCTTGTACTGTGTAGTATACGCGTCCCTCGTAGTGCAGCTTATTCTTCGTCTTTTTTCTTTCTGTCTGTCACACGGGGCAAAAAAAAAAAATTGACCAGCTCTTTTTACTACATCAAGGTATCACGATATGGCCCCTCTTTCCCTCACTGTGCTCGCGATAGCTGGCGCGCTGCTGTCCGTGACGATGGCCGCCAGTGCGCAGAGCACGACCTACGTCGCCCCTGATCCCACCGTCGGGTTGTCTTCCGCGAACGAGGTGTACCTGATCGGTGTCGTCTCCACGGCCCTTGTCGTGTTGGCCACATACATGGCCGTGAAGTCGATGACGGACATCAACTACGACGATGACACTCTGCTCATGGTCGAGGTTCCCGAGGACGATCACCACGCGGAAGAGTAATGTCACGTCTCTCTATCGCGTCACAGTTATCGAATCTGAGTGCTTGCGACTCATTCTTGCATCGCACGTCCCCAGCTCCCCATCCTGCAAGTTGTCGCTGATGTTGTTGCGTTACTGCGTGTTTGTGCGAATGTGCTTTTTTTTTGGTTGTTTCCGTTGAGATCCATTGTTTCTGTGAGAGGAGTGCGAAGAAGAAGAAAAAGGAAAGTCACAACACTCAAAGAGTGGGGTGTACCCTAGTTTGGGGTGATCTGTGTTTCCAGCAAACAGTGCGTCAACCAATATTCTCGCGTGAGCACAAGCGGTGACGTGTGGGAACCTTCCCCCCCCCCCCCCCACACACACACGCACACAACGCACCGTGCAGCTTTGGTGTCGCTGCTGTTGTGGGGAGAGAAGCCGCAGGTGTGCCTCGTCACGTGTAATGAAGACTATCAATTAGAGCATGGACACAGGCGGTGTGTCGACTTGATGCGAAGAGATGTGGGACCGTATATGCACGCCGGCTTCTTTGGCTGTCCACCTTCTTTTTCCACTCTGTGGCGTGGCAGCGAGCACTCTCGAGACGTTCTCTCACTTTTCCTTTTCTGAAATTCCTTTTCTCATCCTCACTCTCTGTCTCTCCTTCTCTCCTGTCCACTCATGGCTTCTCTCTGTCACGCGTGGAGCTGAAGAGGACCGGCGCTTGATTTCTGTGTGCGTGTGTGTGTCTGTCCACTATACCCCGCATATCACGGACTCTCTCTCTCTATCGTTCTCTCATTGGGTCTTCCAGTCTACGGAGGCTCGTCTCTTCCTCTTTCCGTTTATTTATTATTAACGCCACCGAGTGTGTGCGTACACTTGACAGCTACCAATGCATGTTGAAGTGAAGGCTATTTTGGAGAGCGCGAACGACTACTATGCCGTAATGAGCGCCATGGAGAACCGTAGGCTCGGCGAGGAGGCGTACCGCGACTGCTTCTTTGACTTTCCCAACGGCGCACTTGCCGGGATGAACTCTCTGCTGCGTTTGCGCACGCCGTGCTTAAAGCCAGGTGTGGCCGCGTCGCCGCTGCTCGCCTCGGCGGCGGGGGGTGCCTACCAAGTCGTGCCAGGCGCCTCGGCGGGTGTCTTGCCCACAACGACGGGTGCGATGGGGAGCTTCGAAGAATTTCTTCAGAGCGGCACTGGGGGGCCCAGCGCGATAGACGAAGAGACACGACTGGACGAGGTGCGTGCCGCCTACTTGGCGACCGCCTCTGGTGATTCCAGCGGCGCACAGACGGCGCTGCTGGCGGCCACGTTCACCGCACCGCAAGGCGTTGTGCTGCTCCCCGGGCAAACAGGTAAGCTGGTGCTGAAGCAGCGCAACACCGTGGAACGCGGCCAGCAAATGAGCTTCGTCGTCGAGGACGGCGCCGTTCCCGCGTCGGTCGTCGTGGAGATGATTCAAAGTCGTGAGAATCCGTTCGAGGTACTCTGCCGCTACGCCAGCACAACACCACCGGAGAGTGCAGCGCGCAAAATCGTCGCGCAGCTCCGCTCGGTCGCGCACGAGCAGCAGGAGAAGGACGACGACGAGCAAGTTGGCTCGCAAGGTGCTGAGGGCAGGCGCCGCAGTGACCGGGCTGCGGAGTCGTATGAGTACGTGAGATACGCCGCCGCCACGGCCACGCCCCCGCGTAGCCAGGAGATGCGGCAGCGTGCCATGGATGGACTGATGTGTGCGCTCGTCTGCACTGGCTCTTATATTACCACGCGAACGACGTTCCGCTACCTGCACGCGGGCGCCGCTCAGCTGCGGCAGAATCTCACGTACGAGGAACGCGAGATGTGGGAGAACATTTGTCTGCGATTGGACGCCACAGTGTACCCCTTCGGCGAGCGCTTTGAGGTCGAGATTCCGAAAATTCCAGCCGCCTTCTTGGATGACGTTACGCAGGAGGTGTTCAGCTTCATGCGCCACCTCAACGTCCACTTTCACCCAGCCTCGGAAGGCAAGTACGCGCGCTTCATTCACGGTGTCCGTAGCATGCACGCACAGCGGGAGGATACACAAGACATCAAAATTCGGCTGACCAGCATCAACGGCTACAACGAGGTGAAGCAAAACCTCGAGAGCATTGCACAGCCACCAGCTGACATCTCCTCGGGCGGACAATCCAATGCGGTGAGTGCAGCCGTGCAGTCGACGCTGGCGAGCAACCAGAGACGCATTACCAACTTGGACGTTGACCGGTCGCATCGCGAGGGTTCACGCTCCGCCGAGGACAGCATCGTCGAAGAGAGGCACGACAATTACTTCTTCGACAGCCCAGATCACGCCCTGCGACAGCAGCAGTGCTTCCTCCGTCTACGTGCCATCAATGGCGGTGCAAAGTATGTACTTGTTCTCAAGGAGAAGCAGTCGTTCACCGAAGGTCAACAGGGCACACGCACACAGAAGACACCTCTCTCGGGCGATATCGCGGAAGTGCTCATCGCGAATCCGACAGCGTTTTTGCAGCAACATCATGAGAGCAACGCGGTCGCCAACACACTGTGGAACCACTTCCGGATTCAGACGCTGGCGGGCGTCGCGCATTTCTGCACGTGGCGCCTCAAGGTGCCCTGGCGTGCGGCGCAGTCGCAGAAGTACGTGGCTGAGCGAAGCAGTACACAGATGGTGTCGTCGTCAGCACCACCGTCTGTTCAGCTCTTTGGCACCGCGGAGGACAATATGGCCCCGACGGCAGTGGTGCCCGCACTGGTTATTCACCTGGATCGCACTCGCTTTGAGCTGCCCCGTGCCCCCGTTGGGGTCGCCGGCTTCACACAGCACGTCCAGGCTGACTTTCAGACAGGCAGCAGGACTTATGAGATGTACGAGGTGGAGGTGACGAACCTGATGCCAACGACATCGCCGTCGCAGGTGCTGGCGGAGCTCACGGACGCGCTTGACTGGCTTGGCGTGGAGTGGCAGTACGGTGCCCAGAGCAAGCTGGATCAGTTCTACGCGCTCATGGAATCCGCGGCGACACCCTCTGGTCCCGGTCCGACAAGCGCGGCCAGCATGCTGTTCGATCGCTGGGGCATGCGTGGCGGACAGTGAAGAAGCGGCGGTGGCAGCACACATGTGCGCTGAGCGGAGTGGTGCACCAGCGGCGGTGCCGCAAACCTTTTGTTGTCGACTGTCCTTCTCTCTCTCTGTCTTTCGTTTACGGGTTTGCTTCACACGGATTGGAACGTGCTTGGAGCCACGGGAGGCTGACAATCGTTGGCAGCTGCCACGGCCCAATAGGTACGGAATAGAGTTGACAACGCACACACACACACACACAGCGACAGAGCCACTTGGAGCATGACAGTAAACGCATGTCCCATTGACTTGTGTTGTATCGGCGTCTCGACTCGCAGCCACAAAAAGCGGGCTGCCACGCAAATGAGCTTGGCAAGACAGCCTCACCTGCAGGACAGCCAATTCCGTGGTGCTGGCTGTGAGAGAAGCTCTTGCCTTCTCAATCACGGAGCACTTTTTGCCTTTGCTCCGCAGTTGCCGACACCTTGCTTCGCATAATGACGCGTACAGAGTCGATGGGTGCGCGCCTCGTGCTTTTCCAGATTAAGTCAGCTCCCTGTTTTCATCGCTTACCATCACGCCTCACCCCCTTGGTTCTACCTGCACACAAACAGCTTCCGTTTTTTTCCTCCTTCTCTCAAGCCCGCAATTCACCTAGTATTGTGTGCTTTATACAAGTCACTCCGACTCACTCACACATTATCAACGAACAAGCAAAAACCTGCGACGTGATGGCCGGTCTCACGAAGAAGATGGTGGCGAAGCGCCCCAGCAAGAGCGTGGCGAGCCGCAAGATCCACAAGGAAGGCCGCATCGTGGCCAAGAAGGAGGCTAAGGCCCCTGGACAGAAGCGTCAGCACCGCTGGCGCCCCGGCACGGTCGCGCTCCGCGAGATTCAGAAGTACCAGAAGTCGACCAACATGCTCATTCAGCGTGCGCCGTTCAGCCGTCTGGTGCGTGAGATCGTGGCGAACTTCAAGGAGACGATGCGCATGCGCCGCACCGCGCTGGAGGCGATCCAGGAGGCCACCGAGCACTACATCGTCTCCCTCATCGGCGACGCCAACCTCTGCACGATTCACGCGAAGCGTGTGACTCTGTTCCCGAAGGACCTGCAGCTCGCGATGCGCCTGCGTGGTGACCGTGCGTAGTAGATTCACACACACACACACACACCATGCGCATTCGCAAACGAGGCGTGAGCCGTGCTGGATCGATCCTATCCATCCATCTGTACGTTCGGTGGTGCGTCGAACGAAATTGCGCTACTGTCCGAGCGGGGGACATTTTGTTCTGCTGTGTGTGTGTGGTTCCCGCTCCCGTGGCGGCGTTCTCCGTGACACGCCCGGTGCACTCCTCTTTTGCCCTTGTTTGTTTTTGCTGTTCATCATCTGTTGGTGACGCACCCTCTAGAGTATTTTCTTTTTCTCAGGCGAAACCTCTTCTTGAGCGCGCTAAAAATGGAGGAACAACAGGCATGCACAATCAGTGGCGCTGGCACCCCCACGTCTCTCTTTCTCTCTCACACGCAGGCACACACTGGCAACCTGATTGTCACCGCTCAACACTGTTGTTTTCTTTTTCTCTGTTCTTTTCCAACAAATTTTGTTTTTGCCAAAGTGCAGCGGTGATTGGCCGCTCCGTCTGTGGCTGAACATTCTGTGACGAGATTGTACCGCGATGCGCACATCTGAAAAATTCGCTGTTTCGTTGACGACACACGCACACACACACACACGCCGTGAGAATGGATCGCGGTTTCGCCAGGGATCCATATGGGACCGCACTCACAAGCTTTCTCTCTCTCTGGCTCGTCAGGGTGAGCCCACGCACGTCAGGAAACATCCTTTTACTTTCGGTGATTGTGCCGTCCCTCGCGGCAGCTCACTTGGCTCCTCTGTGGCGTCGTTCTCTTTCGACAGCTGTCTTCGCCGCCAAGCGCACGCGGTATGCAATTTGTCTCTGCGTCGATCGCACACTCCGCTGACAACAATCACTGCATCACCTGTTTCTGTCCTTTCTTCCTTCTCTTCTCTTTTCCTTTTTCTTTGTGTGCTGTCTCTCGTGATGTGTGCGCTAGCCAGCCAGGTTACGGTATCGGCAGTGATTTGCGCTCCCTTTCAACATCCACCCCATTCCTTTTTTTTTTCGCCCTCATTCATTTTCCTATCGGTGTTTTCTCGTTTTCTCCTTCTCTCCCTCTTTCTTTCGAGACCACTCCGCCGGAAGCTTGTCGTCGCGGCAGCACTCCGGCATTGGTTGGCACGTGTTGTTACTAATCCGTGCACCTTTTTTCTCCCCCTTTTCCAGTGGCTAAGTGACGCACGAGCAGACCCAGCACCCGACCGAGCCAACCCACGATGAGGCACGTCGTGGCGCCGCGGTGGCTGTTCGTCTTGGCGATGCTCCTGGTGGCGAGCCTACCCGCGCAGGCGGTGACGACACCGCTGCGCTGGGCGGTGTTGGCCGACCTGCAGCGCACGAGCATGACGCGCGACGGCCTAGCCTACGCGCTGACGCGCTACACGTCGACGCAGCTCACAGAGCCTGGCACGACGCTCTTCTCGAGCAAGCCAACGGTCCTGGACAGCAACGGCAACGTCATCATGGCCTTGTCGCTCGTCCAGCAACTTGTGCTCGATCCCGCAACCATACCGGACGTCCTCTTCGTTGCCGAGACAGCGGATGTCTCGGCCTCTGTGACAGACATGTTGCGCTACAACGAAACCACCGCAAACATTCTGCTGGTGTCCGTCCACGCGTCGAACTCGGAGGTCTGCGACCCGTCCATCAACACCCGCACTGTTTGCATGGTGCCGCGCGATCTGCTCAACGTGCGTGGCCTGCTGGAGGTGGCGGCATCGACTCTGCACTGGGATTCCGTCGGTGTGGTCTACGGACGTTCCGGCTACGGGACAGGAGTGCAAAGCGCTGTCAACCAGCAGGTGCAGGCCGCCGCCGAGACGCCGACGGTCGTCGCGGAGGTCTTCATGGGCTCTGCCGCGAACGAAACCGAGGATGACGCTGTCGTCGCAGACCTCGCGGCGCGTGGTGTGACTGGTGTGATTTGCTTCTTGCAGGAAGCCGCGCTACTGCGCCTGCACGCTGCCGTCGCGCGGGCTGGCCGCACGTCGTCCATGTTCCTCATCGCCTCCCGTGAGGCGGCAAATGTGCTCGCCTCCATGCCCGGCAGCATCAGTCCGCTCGTCAGCGGATGGGGTGCGCTCTTCATGCCGGCCTACACATCGGCCGAAACGTTGCGCAACTACGGCTACTTTTACGCAGCCAACACAGGAAACAGTGCCGACGCCGCCATTGACGAGTATGGCGCATTCGTCGTCAGCCATCTCTTCGATGGCATCCGCACGGTTGCTCTCGCGAAGGGCCCGGAGAGCATGGCGGCTCTGCGCGCCGTCAGCTTCTCTAGGGGTTTCACCGGTTCTGTGGCGTTTGATCCGATCTACTACCAGCGCGTGGAGGCGACCTTCTCCCTCGCCATGGGCGTGTACGGCATGGACGACCCTCTGCTCAAGTGGTACGTGCCGAGCTACTCAGCCGCTGCGGTGCTGACGGTCCTGCACAGCAGCGCGCTCTCAACCCTTATTCCTGCATCTGCGCTGCACGTCGCAACCGTGTGCATGACCTCGTCCACGTCTTGTGCGGAGTTTGAGCGCATGTGGGCCCTCTACTCGGCGCTGACAATTCACAACTACGAGGTCGCAAGCGCGCAAAGTACGGCGGTGAACTTCATCGCAAAGCCGATCAACACAGGTGTGAGCGGCGTGACTGGTCTGTCGACGCTCATCCCCGTCGCGCGCATGTGCACCTTTCTCACTGGTGCAGGGCGCGGCAGCATCGACGTCGCACTGACACCCGTGGTGAACGAGTTCAAGACAGTGCAGGTGGACTACAGTGTGTCCAACGATGTCTTCACGGACAACACGTACACGTACCCTTACTTCTCGCGCTCAATCACTGCGGACAGCATCAACTTCCACGCCTATGCCGATGTTTGCTCTCATTTCGCTTGGGAGCGTGTGCTGCTCATCGCGACCAGCGATCAGTTCGGGTCGTCCGCGATCTCGGTCATGTCCACCGCTATGTCTCGCAAGAACGTGTTTGTCGAGCGAACCTACCAGGTCGATAGTACCATCACCGAGCACACCCTCAGTGGCGTGTTCCACAAAATCTACCTGAAGGACATCAGTCGCATCATCGCTGTCCTCTTGCCGCTTTCCGGTGAAGACGCAGCTACCTTTTTCAGCGCGCTTGAGAAGCTTGACTTTGTGAACAAGTACGTGTTGCTGCTGAATGCGGATCTCTGCGCATACGCCGCGCGGGTTCCCTCTGCGCGGCGGGTTCTGCAGAGCTCCATTTGCTTTTCCTCGTACGTGGAGCCCGACAAGCTGGCCGCCTTCAACGCACAGCTCGCGGGCCTGCCGGCCTCAGAAGTGGCAGGGATGAAGCGGTTGCTCAGCGACGGTGGATTTCTTTCGCAGACGGAGAACTGCCTGACAGGCAGCATACGCGCAGACGTCGGCTTTGCTGTCGATGCGGCTCGCCTGCTCATCCGCGCGGTGGAGACTGCCAAGGAGGCGAACAAGTCTCTGTCCGTCAGCAGCGCGCTTCTCTCGAATGTGCGTAACGCGACGGTCACCGACGGCCTCACAGGGGCCTTTGTTATTGACGTGAACGGCGACCGGACGAATGCAACGCTGCAGATCGACATCCAGGAGCGGGACGAGGTCAAGGTCATTGGCACCTGGAACTCTGGTCGCGCGCGTGCGCTGGTCACCACGTATGAGAGCATTTACTGGCTCACCAACAGCACCACCCCGCCTGCCGACACGTTCCGCGACTACTCCTTCGCCATCAGCGCTATCGCGAACGCCTCGCCAGGCACCATAGTCCTTTCTCTTCTCGGATTCATTGGCACTATTGTCGTCTTCTTCTTCTGCTACCGCCATTACAAGGTCCAGAAGATGGTGGAGATGACGCTGGAAGGAGATAAGATCCCTGTCACAGAGGACGTCATGCGCCGTCTGCGCGGCGAACGACAAGAGGAGGACTAAAAAGGGTCGGCGTCGCGTTCATCTCGGTACCTTGTGCCGTGGTTTGCCGAGGGTGTGTGTGTGCCCCGAAGGTCAGGCGATCGTGCAATGTTGTCGTTTCCCTTTTTTTTTCCTTTCTTCGACGTCATGTCTGTTGTCATCAATCATTCGCGTGCCACTCTTCGCACGTTTTTAGGGTGTGTTGTCCTTTCCTCCGGCTGTTGTTTGCCTGACTTCTATTTCTCGTCTAGGATGCTGTTTGTTGCTACTGTTGTTGTTGTTGTTGTTGTTGTTGGTTGGAACGCTCTCTTTGCTGCGAATCATGTCAGTCTCTTCATCGCTGGGAGGCGCCCTGTTTCATCTATCGTTGCTGCCCGTGGCACCTCTTCCCGCTTCTGCGTGCCGAGTACAAGGAACAAGTCTCTCTCTTCATGTGTGTGTGTGCGTATGGGAGTCGTAAAGGACACACCCGCGAGCCGCGATCGACAGGCCTGTGGCATCTGTACAGGTGCAGGCTTTCATCATGTGTCCCTTGAGGATTTCTCCTCCCCCTCCCTTGGTCATGAAGTGGTGCATGCTGGTTTGTCGTCATGACCTTGAATGCTTCAGAGGTGTCGTGACGCCTGTGCGTAGCACACAAGCCACACGGTTGCCCATGTCACCTATTTACCTCCCCTATTTCCGCACAACCACATGGCTTCCCAATCCCACTTTCTTTCCGTCTCTGTTCGTGAATGGCCCTGTACCACTTAAGAAATCGTACCCGCTTCTGAAGAGAAGGGAGAGAACGAGAGACGCACTGTGACTCGTCCTTGTCGTTGATCCCCGTCGTTGTGTCGTTTGTTCACTTGAGTGTTTCCTTTTCGCTCCTTGTTGTTGTTTAGGGATAAATATGTTCGGGCTCACGACTGCCCGCGACGGCGCGTTGGTGGGTAGCGCCCCAGGGGTCCCGCTGGCCGCGCTCACGGCCGCCGCAGAGAGCCCTCTCGTCAACCCCCATCAGAGCGGCGCTGCCGCCGCACTCCTCTCTCAGCGCTACATTTACGCACTGGATGTGCCCATCAGTGCACAGGAGGTGTCCCGGTGGCAAACCACGCTCGAGCGGATGCCGGCACTCACAGAGACGGCCTCACCCGACGCGGCCTCTCGGTTCTGGAGTGCCGAGGCGGTGGCGAGTATGCCCGCGCTGGGTGCTGGAAGCCAGGAAGCGTCTGTGCACAAGCTGGCCCCCATACCCGCTTTCGACATTGGTGCGGTGGCGTCCATGCCGATGACCAAGGTACTGCGCACGCGCCGTGAGTGGCTGCCGTACCGCCAGCGCTTCCCTGTCCACCAGGCGCGTGTCGCTCTGCTCGATGTCGTGTTGAACCACGCGGTGGTGGCTCTCATCGGCCCCAACGGTTCAGGCCGCACCCTGCAGCTTCCGCTCACCCTCTCCGAGACCGATGTTTTCAAGCGCCGACGCACCATACTCGTCGTCGCGAATGCCGTTGCCGCGCGATTGACGGTGCGCCGCCTGCGCGAGGAGCGCGGTGAGGACGTGGAGCACTCGCGCACTGTCGCCTTCGCGTTGCCAACAGAGTGCGAAGCGACCGCCGGCACCGTGATTGTCGTCACCACCGCGGAGGTGCTTGTGCGGCAGCTGTGGTGCGACCCGCTTCTGCAAGGTGTGGGATGCCTCATCTTTGATGACGCGCACCTCCGCAACGAGGTGACGGAGCTCTGCTTCTCTGCGGTGAGAGCAGCCCTGCAGGCATTGCACAACGCCGCCTCGGCCGCCGAGGCGGTCGCTGAAGGCGCGGAAGTACGGTCACTACGTGTCGTGCTCAACTGTCCTGATGAGGCGTGCGCCGCACCATTGCTGGCCTACTTCAAGCATGCGGATGCCGTGCCTTTTGTGCTCACGTCGGCCGCGGTCGAGGCGCCGGTGCTGTTGAACATTGACGAGACCGTGGGCTGGCTGGCGCTGTGCGCCAAGCAGGGGAGTTCTTTGTGCACGCAGCCGGAGCAGCAGCTTGCGTCGCTGGTGGAGAACGTCGACGTCGTGGCACGCGTGCTTGCCGCCAGTGAGTCTGACTTCTCAACCGAGTCGAAGCGCCGACAGTACTGGGTGCCTCTGCTAGTGGAGTCCCTGCAGCACTACGACGCCGCGGACCGGCAGATGCGCGCTGGCCAGTCGAGCTTGCCCATCGCCGTCGTTGTGGCACCGGACCTGCACACTCAAGCTTCGCTGGCCAATGAGCTCACGCGCGCACTTGTTCCCTCCGCCGGTAACACGGATGAAGAGGCTCAAGGTGCCGAGCCTCTCGTCATCTGCGCACTGCCGAGCGACGACCGCGCCTGTGCGGAGATGATTCAACGGGCCCTGGCGGCTCGGCTCGTGAAGGACCCCATGATGCAACGTGTGGTGCTGCTGTGCACGCCGGAGTTGGCCCAGAGCGCGTTGCCGTTCAGCCTGGCGGTTGGACTCGTACTGGACTGCGCGCGGGTCTCCTACGCCACGACAGACCTGCATACTTTGTCAGACCTCTGCGAGCTCGAGTACGCACCGATTCAGCACTTGCTGTACCGCCGCGCCATTGGACGGCTGCCGTCGGCGGCGGACAACGGCTCGGTCAAGACAGCCCCTGCCATCGCGCCGATGGTCATCCAGTTGATTCCGAAGCGCGTCCTGCATAGCGCGCAGCACCGCCGACAGAGCGCGGACCCGACCCGCCACACCATTTTCCGTCTGCCGTTTGATCGATACGTGCAACTGTACCAACTGCTGCAGGCGCGTGAAGAGGCGACAACGTGCCGTCTCACCGCGCACGACGCCACCGCCCGTGCGTTTCAACAGCAGTCTCTCACCGCGAAGATTGGGGCTCTCGCGGCCTCTCTCCTCGTCGGTGTGCCACCGGCGAACTCGAACCGCTACGACACGTTGCGCCGCACACTCGCACTCGTAGAGGCGCAGCTAGTTGCCGCTGGGCATGTTGAGGTGAATGTGCCCGCGTACTCGCCCGACGCCGTCACGTACGCGAGGCTCAAACCACTGGGTGTCGCGACGACCTGCGTGCCCTTACCAAGCCTCATCACACGCTTGCTGTGTCTCGGTGCCGCGCTGGACTGCCCCCGGGAAGCAACTCTGGTCGCCGCACTCCTTCTCGTGGGTGACCTCTTCGTCAACGAGGACGCAACCGTGCCCGCACACGACCCGACCCGCGCCGCACTGCTCGCTGAGGCGCGACTGTACTTTTCAGTCGAAAGTAAGAGTGACGTCATTGTCAACTTGAACGTCTACAAGATGTGGCTCGAGACGCGCACCGTGCAGCCGGACGGCGCTGACGCCGAGGAGGGCGAGCAAGCGTTTTTGGATGAATGCGGCGCGTCGCGAGAGTCGTTGCTGGCCGTGGAGCGACTCCACGCGCACCTGTACGCGCAAACCACACGATTTTTTCCTCTGCGCGAGGTGGACGAGACACCCGCAGATCCGGCTGCGCTGCGAGAGACCCTTGCCGCCACAGCCCGCCAGCTGCCGGACTCCCCGCACATCAGCGGGCCTCTCGCGCTCTGCTTAACTGGTGCTCTCTACCCCCAGTGCCTCGTCCCCCACAGCGACGGCAGCGCCGTGGTGCTTCAGTCGACCGTTGGGAACCAGGTTGGCGCTAAGCGCGTGGCCGTCTTTGCAGAAACGAGCTTGCTCGCGAGCCCGGACACTGCCGCCACGGTGGAGGGACAGCCGTTCGTCTACACCACGCGCGCCGCCCTCGCCTTCACGCGCAGCGCGGCTCCCGCGAGCACACCGGGCGATGCCGGTAGCGGCGCCGCGGCCAGTGAGTCCTCCCCGCCGGCGGATCAGGGAGCGGCACGCATGCTCACAGTCGTGAGCCAGGCGACCGCACTCGTACCGGCAGCCTCCATCCTCCTGTGCGGCGAGGGCACCGAGGACGTGCGTCCCCTACCGCGCCGCTGTCGTGGCTGGCGCCCCGCGCTGACAGATGCCTGGCGGCGGACGCGGTTAGCCCGCACGCTGCCTCCGCCATCGCAGCTGCCGACGCCCTCCGTGCCCGTGCTACCCTACGACACCGTGCGTGCAGAGCAGGTGATGGTGTCCACCGACTGCACGTTCCACTATGCCATGCGTCAAACCACGTCGCGGTGGCTTATGCAGCTGCGCCGCTCGCTGCAGCGCCAGATCGCCTCGCTCACCTTCCACCGCCCAGTCGACGGTGACGAGTCGAGCCAGCAGCTGTCCGAGAAGCTCGCAGAGGCGTGGGCGTGGTACGAGCAGCGCGAGCAGACAGGCAAGGATTGGCTGCGCGAAGAGCGCGCCGCGCTGTTGAAGCGCACCCTCGCGCCAGCCACAGCAGAAACTGAGGAGGGCACCGCGGCGAGTGAGGCGGCGGAGAACGAGGAGCCGGCTGTAGCTGCGGAGGAGCCCGCCACGAGCGGTGGGAAGCTCTTCGGGTTCTTTCACTTCTCCACGACAGCTGGTATACCGGCACCAGTCACTGCGCCAGTGGTATCGGCGGCGGAGACTGAGCGAGCCGCTGCCAAGGCCGCGCGCACCGCTGCGGAGGGGCTTGCGGACACCAAGGCACGCCCCTCCGCCGGCGCGGACGACGGCTTCAAGGTGGTGACTGGCGCAGATGCGCACCGGGTGTCTGATGCACACTACACGGGCAAGCGTCCGCCGGCAGACGAGGAGGAAATCTTTCGTATGTGCGTGGAGAGCGTCGCCGAGAGCCGCTCTCGCGCAGCCGAGGCAGAGCTTCTGCGCGACAAGCCCAAGGTCTTCAGTTTCTTGAACCCCGACAACGAGTACCACGAGTACTACCTCTATCTCTTGCAGCAGCGGGCACCGGACTTGGAGGTTCTGGGCGACAACCTCGAGGAGCTGATTGAGTTTCTGGAGACCCTCGAGGATGAGCTTCGCACGGAGGCCGGCTTGCCTACCCGAGAAGAAATGGCCGCAGCGGAAGCAGCAAACGAAGAGGCTGATGGCACGTTTGAAGACGGCGGGTGGGGCATCGTGGACCCCAGCAACTTCATGGTGGACGGCGTCACGGACACCAGCATGTTCGAGACAGGCCTCCAGATGGAAACCGACGCGCTGAATCTACAGAAGCCTGCCGCGCCGAGCTTCGCCCGTCCGGCGGCACCCGAGAGTACCACGGACAACACGAACAGTTCACGAGCGCCAGCGGCGGTGACGGCCCCAGCCGCAGCCCCAGCCCCGGCCGCCCCCGCGCAGGATGGGCTGACGCTCATGGAGCGTTTGATGGCCATGGCCAACCCGGCGGCCGCGACGCCCGCCCCGACAGTAACCGCCGCGGCCCCAGGCGCAGCAGAGGCTGGCGCTCCACCAACGGCAGCGGATCTGCTCGCTGTGATGGACGCCTTCATGCCCAGTGCGGCTGGGCCCGACCCAACCGCTGTGGTGGACACCGCTGCGCACGACGACACTGATCAAGCTGCACCGTCTGCGAGCACGGCAAACCCGCTTTCTCGTCCGCCCCCAGCGATACCTGCCCGAGACGTGGATGAGCGTCCACCATCGGTCATCGTCTACCCCATCCCTGACCGCAAGATCGCGAACATGCCGTTTATCCTCGCCAGGGCTCTTGGCGAAACACTTGATGTCCATGCTGGGCCGACGACGATTGTTGGGAACGTCGCACGCATCGCGTTGCCGAAGCGCAACATGGAGCTGCGCGCGTTGGCCCAGAAGCACTTCACCTGCCTCGGCGAGAAGGTGTACATCTTCAAGAATGACCGCATCATTGACAACCCGCGTCCTGTCCACCACAACCACAACCACAGCCACAGCAGCGGTGTGCTCCCCACACCAGCCGCGGTGCTGGCGAGCGGCGGACCCCACGGCGTTGTGGACGCACCCGTGCCGGTGCCGCCGATGGTCACCGGTGGCATCCTCGGAGACCGCCCCATCGGCTGGGCCCCAGCACAGACGCCCCCTGATGGCCCGCTTGATTCGTCGTTCCCACAGGCCTACCCAGCCTACGCCCCGTACTACCCACCGCCAGCGGCCACACCGATTGCTGCAGACGTGCCGACGATGCAGCCGGTCAAGGCGGCCCGTGCGGAGCCGGTGTCGAACGTTAGCTCAATGCTGCACGCACCTGTCACTGTGCCGCTCTCCAACATCGGCGTCTTCACAGACGACGACGACGACGACTCAAGTGCGTCATCGTCATCGAGCAGTAGCAGCAGCAGCAGTAGCGACAGCAGTTCAAGCGATGCCGACGAGGAGTAATCGCAAGTCCGCTGTTGGAGGAAGGGGTTCGGTGCCACAGCGGCGCCTAACGTGTGTGTGTGACATGGCACAAGAGACTTTTTTGAGGGGGCACGTGACGCGGCATTGAATAACATTATGTTAATCGGCTTTCTCGTTTTTTTTGTTGTTGTTGGCGTTGTTGTTGATTATCTACACACTGAGCATTGTCATGTGTGTTGTGCGCGAGTAGGAGCGCGAAAAGACACCAATGGTCTTACGGTGGTTCGTGTCTCGCCAGCCACCGTGTCGTGGTGTGTGGTGGGTTCTACGGATCAGCCTTGATGACTGGGCTTTTGCTCATCAGGTACGTACGCGTGTGTGCGTACGCCCGCAGTCCCTCTCTCGACAGGAAGACACACGGGGATGAGCGAAAAGGAAAAGACAGCCGCTCTGTGGCACCGTGGCGGCTCGCCCTCCCACGCCACGTGTGATGGTCGCACCTCACCACCCTCATCACGCTCCATCATCTCTCTTTTTCTTACTTTTACTCTTTCACTCACGTAAGCGGAGAAGAGAACAACAAGTAGTGACCTGTCAACACGCCGTGCGTGTGCATTCTCGAAGAGTCCTTGATCGGAAATTGTGATGAGTAGCAAGCCCGCCGACAAGGTGCGCATCGGCTATCACCGTGCAGATAATACCGAAACAGAAAGCTCGCCCCACACGCATGCGTACACCGCCGCTGACAGTGGTGCGGTGCCGTCGACCACCAAGCCTGAGCACCCGCAGTTCGCGAACATAACGGTGGAGAGTGCGGTCGCGGGACTGCCGTTGTCCTTCTTTGCCGAAAAGAAGAAGAAGGCTCCGGGCAGTGGAGCCGAGGTGGATGCAGCGGAGACGACATCAGGTGGCTTCCCACTCACGACTCGTCGCGTTGAGACACTCTCGTTCGACATGAGCCACGTCAGCCCACCCATCGCCAACCTCTTTCGTCGACTCATCCTGACGGACGTACCGACGCTCGCCTTTGATCGCATCCTCATCGAAGAAAATGACGGTGTGGTGCTCGATGAACTGCTGTCGCACCGTCTCGGCCTCGTGCCTGTCGCTGGGCCCGTGGCGAAGATGTCCTTCATTACGGAGCAGAGCCCCGTCGGCTTCCAGAACCTTGACCCTCTGCGTGTGCTTCTGTTTGAGCTGGACGTGGAAGGCGCCAAGGACGCGGCCGCGACGTGTGTGTACAGCCATCAGCTGCGTTGGGTGCCCCTGCCCGGCCAAGAAGCGTGGGTGAACACGACGGTAGACGAAGACATGGTTTTCCTGGTGCATCCAGACATTCTCCTCACCAAGCTTGGGCCGGGCCAGCGACTCAAGCTCAAGGCAATCGCCGTGAAGGGCATCGGCGCCGTCCATGCCAAATGGTCGCCGGTGTCGAGCTGCTACTACGAGATGAAAACAAGTATTCGTTTCACGGAGCCTGTCCGCGGGGAGGATGCGCAGACCCTCGCAAAGGTGTGTCCCATGGGCGTCTTCGGGGTGGACAAGAAGGGCGTCGCGACCGTCGAGGATGTGGCGCAGTGCACCGTGTGCCGCGAGTGCCTCCGCCAGGACGCCTACCCCGGATTCGCCGAGAAGATCAGCATCGAAAAGGACAAAACATGCGTGCGGTTTCACCTCGAGAGCACAGGGCAGCTGCACCCCGCGCAGATTTTTCGTGTGGCCCTGAAGCTGTTTGCCGAGCGCTGCCGTGACCTCGCGCAGCTGATTATGAGCACGGAGGTGAACGTCATCGACGCCAACGCCGCGCAGTTGAACCACTGATGACTCACTTACCTTGTTCGGTCGCTCACACTCTCACCAGCGTGTGCGTCTGTGTGTTTGAGAGAGAGGGGGGGGTGTCGTGCCGTGTTGATTGCTCGCCGCCGTCTTTCTCTCTCTTACTCATGGGGCACACGCGATGAGCTCATTGTGTTGTTCAATGCACGTGTGCATGTTGTTCTCTGTTGTTAGCTTTTTCCTTAGTTCGTGCACTTAACAGAAAAATGCAGGCAGGTGGTCAGACTAACCCTACGTATAATTGACTTCGTTCCTGCCCAGCTTCTCCCAACAACAACAACAAAGAAAACACTCAGCATGACTTTGGCAAATAACGAGTGTGTGCGTCACTCATCTGCCAGATCCTCGCTCCTCAGTCGTGCTACTCACGAAGGGCGCGGCACCGCACGCTCGTGTGCGTCGTACGTGGTGAGCAGGTTGCTGTGGGGGCCCGTTCAATGCGTCGCTGTGCGTGGGCTTTGTCGCGCGGGTCGCACACGGTACATCAGCACCATTTGTATGTGCGAGTGGGTGCGACACCACCAGCCACCCAAACAGCACGCCGCGGAGGCGTCACACCTCACCTATTCGGTTGTCAGGTTCCTGGTGCACGTGTGCTGCCACACGGTGATCGGTGACGTGACACTCATTGTTCCTTCTTTTCTTCTTCTCCTTGTTCGTTCTCTCTCCATCTTCACTGCCAATGCTGTTTGGGGTTTGCTCGGGCACATGCAGCGGAGTCGGCTTTGTTGTTTTACTTGCGACTCGTTCACGGAAACGAGCACTTCACTGATTGGCAGGCGCGCACGGACGACCGCACATTGCTGCTTCTTCGTTGTTGTTGTGCTCCCTCGTCTCCCTCTCTCTCTCTTTCTTGAACAGGATCGCACGCCTGGTATCGTTGTGTGACCGCCAGATCCACTTCTTCCCCTCTTTGCAAAGGCCTCCCGTCCGCACACCCCGTTGAGTGCACCATGACCAAGGGTAAAGGCAAGATGCCCGGGGCCAGCGGCCTCAGCAAGCACATCAAGCGCAAGGAGCACTTTGAGCGCGCACAACCCGCCCACCGCCAGCATTTGGGACAGCTCGAGAAGCAGAAGGACCACGCTCTGCGCGCAAAGAAGCGGCGCGTGAAGGTTCAGCGTCTCACGCAGATTCGCCGGGCCGCCGCGCAGCGCAACCCTGATGAGTATCACATCGGCATGACCAAGGCGATCATGGACGTCGCGAGCGGTAAGATGAAGCAACGGCGTGTGCGTCAAAACGCCAGCGAGCGCGCGGCGGAACTCAAGAAGACAGTTGATCACAACTTACGCAATGTTCAGTACCTCTCTTTCAAGGCTCAGGCGGATGAGATGCGCGCACGGGACATTCTGCAAGAGGACGCCTCTGCGGCTCTCACCGCGTCAGCCCCGAAAAACAAGCACACCGTGTTCGTGGAATCGGAGGAGGAGTTCAAGCGCTTCAATCCACAGGCGTACTTTGACGCCACGCCAGAGATGCTGCGCGAGCACCCGGCGGTGCGCGGCACGATCGCCGTGCTGCAGAACACCGTGCTGCCCGACGAGGTACTGCTGAACGGCCACCACGTGCTCTCCACCTCGCAAAAGCGAAAAGCGCGCCACGAGATTCAAGCACAGCTTCGTAAGAGTGGGGCCACGACCGCGGAGGAGAAGGAGAAGGTGCTGGCCCACCTCAAGGCCAAGGCGGAGCTGAAGAAATACCGCTTCACCGATCTTGTCGCAGAGGCGCGCCAAGAGGCCGACAAGAACGAGGAGGACCCCGACGAGGATGCCCCGGCCAACGACGTGGAAGCGATGATGCGGCTGCGGCGGGCAAAGGAAGACGAGGAGGCACTCACCACCGCTCGTCGCATGCGTGAGGCCACCCAACGTGTTGAGCGCAGCAAGAGCCTGTCCGCCATTGCCAAGACTCTCCGTCGGCAGAACGCTGGCATCAAACGGCAGCTGACACAACGACAGGACAGCCGCTTCAAGCCCAACGCCCCTCGTCGCGCACGTTGATAAGGCAAAGACGAGTGTGCCTTGTGTGTGTGTGCGGAGATACGGGAAAGACGCGCGCGTGTGTGTGTGTGTGTGTCTCGTGCCCACAGGCCGGCTGTTCGCCCCGGAGGGTGTCTCACAGGACCGCTTTTGTTTGTTTGTTAACTACTCAGCGCTTTTGCTAACGTGCTGAGAATCGTGTAAGAAGATCATCATGACACATCGCATAATCACCCGTAGAAGGTTGCACGCTCTGCTGCTGCAGGATTGCGTACGACGTCCATCGTGAGACAGACGAGCCTGCGCAGCTGATCGAAGAGCCTATCGCTGATGCCACCCAAGCTTTGGTTGGTGCGTTTCTTCGTGAAGACGTGCACACCAAGGGGCTCAAGAAGGAGCACAGCTACCTTGGCAAGAGACGCGCACATCATCCGCTGGTGTGCGTTACGCGACGCCACCACGCGGAAATTCCGGAAGTCTTGCTAACCTGGGCCCAAACAGTCGTACAAACGCATCCGCCCTCAACAACTGCTCCACTTTCTCTCTCTCTCTCTCTCTCATTTCTACTACTGACACGACTGTGCACGCAGCATCACGATCATTTTGTCGTTTTTCCTTTTCTCTCTCTTTCTCTCGTCTTCATCAGGTCGCATTATCGCTTCTCATCAGCGGCAAGTGCATCTCGAAGGCTGACGCTGTTTTCTCGTCCCCCCCCCCTCCCTCTCTTCTGGATTATTCCCCCTTTTCTTCTTTCGTGCTTTTTGTCGCCTGATCACCGCACAGCAGCGCGCACAGTGCCCCACTCTCTTAGCGTCACGTTTCGAGTCGCATTCCACCGTCACTGCTCCGTTTTGCTGCCACCTCCCCACACCCAGTGAAAGAGTGTGTGATCCACAGAAACGCTGTGACTAGGCGTAACAAGCACTGCAGCGACAGCAAACGCTACCAACAACCATGTCCGCACCGACTCCAGCCTCAGCCCGCCGTCGCGCGTCAGTGGCGCAGGTGCCCGTGTCGGCGCGCCGACCGTCCACGGTGAGCACATCACCCACCTCCGGCGCCACAGCGTCGGCGCGCGGCTACTCAGCAAGAGGTCGTCGAGGGTCGGAGACGGTGTCGGCACGTGCGGGCGCGGACGGGACTTCGCTGACAGCCCGCCGTAACACCGCCACTGACCTGACCAGCGTCATGCAATCACAAGGCAATGCCATGAAGGTGTTCATCCGTGTACGCCCCTTCAGTGAGAGAGAGGTTGCCCAAAAAGTCTCGAGCCACTCCACCGTCGCCATTGACCCGGAAAACCCTGCGCACATCACCGTCTTCGAGCCCTCCAAAGCGTTCCGGTCGTCTGGCGTGTTCAAGTTCACTCGGTGCTTCTGGTCAGTCTTTGAGCGGAACGATGAGAGTGACGCGCGTGCGCGCGGGGCAGTCGAGAGCTACCTCAACGGCGGCATGAACCTTGGCGCCGCGGACAAGCGCCGTCGGTCGCGAGCGGGGTCGATGATTGACCCTAGCACCTCTGCAAGCGACCTGCCATCCTACACCGGTGCAGGCAGCACAGCCACACTAGCCGACCCTGGCGTGCCGCATCCGCCGTACTCAGGACAGGACGACGTGTACCAGCATGTCGGCAAACCTATTCTCGACACGGTTCTGGACGGTTACAACGGATGCATCTTCGCCTATGGGCAGACCGGCTCGGGCAAGACTTTCACGATGATGGGCTATGTGCCTGGTGTGACGGAGGTGAAGCGGATGCGTCGTGAGTCCCTGGCCCGCGCGGAAGGCAACGATCCTGCCGAAAGCAAGAGCAGCATGGAGGACGACTCGCCGTCTTCCATGACACCACGTCCACCCACCGACACGCGCGACGTCGACATTGTCAACACGAGCAACCTTGACCCGAACGAGCTCCAAGGCATCATTCCCCGCATCTGCGGCGACCTCTTCGCCTCGCTACGTGCTAAGCGGGAGCAAGACGCCTCGCGCTCCTACCGTGTGGAGGTGTCCTACTACGAGATCTACAACGAAAAAGTGTTCGACCTCATTCGCCCGCAGAAGGACGTCGACCTCAAGGTCCGCAACAACCCCACCTCGGGCCCTTACGTGGATGGTCTCACCTCGAAGGTTGTGCGCAAGGAGGAGGACATCGCCAGGGTGATTCGCAAAGGTGCTCAGGAGCGGCACACCGCCCAGACGACGTACAACGACCGCAGCTCGCGCAGTCACGCCATTCTCAACATTACCATCACCCAGCTCTACTTTGACGACGCCGATCAAACGAGCAAGATTGAGAGCAAGCTCAACTTGGTCGACCTCGCCGGCTCCGAGCGCACGGGCGCGGGTGGCGCAGGAGGCCTGGAGATGCAGACAGGCATCAAGATCAACCTGTCGCTCACCACGCTGGGTCGCGTCATTGACTGTCTGGCCGACCTTTCACAAAACAAAACGCTGGCCGTGCCGGTGCCGTACCGCGACTCGAACCTCACCTGGCTGTTGATGGACTCCCTCGGCGGGAACAGCAAGACGACCATGATCGCCACCATCTCGCCACACGCAATCAACTTCGAGGAGATGAAGCAGACGCTGCGCTACGCCTCTCGTGCGCGCGAGATCATCGTGAACGTCCGCCGCAACGAGGACCCGCAGACGGTGCTCATCCGCAACCTCAAGGCGGAGGTGGAGCGGTTGACGCAGCTGCTCAAGGAAGCGGGTGGACTCGACTTCACACGCGACGAGTTCCTCGACCTGCAGCGGCGTTGCCAAGAAGCCGAAGAGCAAGCCGAGACTGCGTCGACGCAACTCTCCCGTCTGCGCGCGGAGCTGGCTCTCGCCGGCCTCAAGGACCCAACCGCCACGGCCGCGAACGGCGCCAATGGGCAGACAACAGAAGGCACAGAGGACGCGGCGAACGCACCCATGACCGCCGCCGGTCTTCGCGCGACCATCGACGCGTTGCAGCAGCAGCTAAGTGACGCCAACAAGGAGCTCCAGAGCACGCACGCGCAGCTTCTCGAGGCGTTGGCCAACAAAGCCGACCCCGCCGAGGTCACCGAGGCTCAGACGAAGCTCCAGGAGGTGGAGCGGAAGTACTACGTGGCTCTCGAGGATCACGCAGACAAGGAGGCGCTGCTCACCCACTTTGACCAGTTTCAGTCGCGCTGGACAGCGGACCTGATCTTCTCGACGTTTGAGGCGAAAACAATGGTCATCCTCAACGAGTGCCGCGCTCTGCTTCAGAGCAACCACGCCGCGCTTCAAGACTACGCCCAACGCGCTGACTTGAACGCACTCCTCTCGGTCAACGATGTCAGCAAGCGCCACGAGGAGGAAATCCAAGCTCTCATGACACGGCACCGGGCCGCGCTTGACACGGCCGACGAGGAGCGCGCCGTCCGCGAAGCAGAGCTCGAGCAGAAGCACCACGATGCCCTCATGGCTCTGCGCAACCGTCTCGACTCTACCCAACGCATTTTCGATGCCGAGAAAAAGGAGATGGAAGAAGCACAAGAGAGCATGCGGCTGCACTACGAGGACGAGCTCACCAGAGCACGCATCAACTACAACGAGGAGATGCAGCGCATGCGCGACACCTTATCCACCGGTGGCACGGACCGTCAGAAGCAGGGCGAGGCTGTGCGCCAGCAGCAGCAGAAGTACGAAGAGATCATCGCCGACACGAAGAAGGAGGCTGAGACAGCACGCCGCAAGCTGGAAGCGGAGATTGAGCGGCTGAAGAATCAGCGCGTTAACGACACGACGGCGCGCAACGAACAAATCGCAGAGAAGGATCGCCAGATTCGCAAGTTAGAGCAAGAGGCCTCGACCATGCGCCGCGACAACTTGAGCATTCAGTCAGAAGCGAAGAAGATGCAGCGAGAGGCACAGGAGAAAGTCCGCAAGATGCAGGTGGTGCAGGACGAGTTGGCCAACCTCTCCGCGGATGTGCTGCAGGAGTGGACGGCATCCGGTTTAAGCACCGCCGTTGGCACCAACAAGAGCCTTGCCACGCGCGTCAGTGCTCTGCGGGCGTACCTTCAAGATAACGAGGACACGCTCAAGGTGCCGATCAGCGAGCGTCTTGCTGCCGCCACTGTTGCCGCCAATACGGCCAAGCAACCCTCTCCTGCAGCCACCGCGCCAAACACAGACCAAGACAAGGACTTGGACCAACTGCGCGATGTCGTGTCACAGCTTCGCCGCCAGGAGGAGGAGCGGAAAAAGAATGCACAACGCATGCAGCGCGACATGTACGAGCAGGTGTCGCGCGTGCGCGGATTCCAGGTCAGCAAGGAAAACGAAGAATAAGAGAGGGAGAGAGAGAGAAAACCGACGCGTCGACGACGGAATGGGAGTCGCTCCAGGGGTGTGGACCCGAACAGAGGGTTGGAGCTGGTAGTGAGGTAGCCGGGCGCGTGCTTTAGTGCAAACTGAGTGGTCATTCAGTGAGCACCTGCCATCAGTGCGATTTCGTACTTCCGTCACTGCGGCGATGCCTCCCCCCCCCCCCTCTCTCCACGTGGACTTCTCCCCTCCCCGGGTGGTTTCTCAGCATACTCGCTACATGCCCATAGGCACGGCTTCGATATTGCTGGCCTTGTGCTCATTATCCGTCCATCCAGACATTCGTCTCTCTCCGCGACTTCACCATCGCGCAAGCAGCATTCCCCCGATGCACCTCTTTCCAACCATAGTTCATTGATTTTTTGCTTTTTCGTTTGATGTTGCTTCGTCGGGACATCGCTGCGGTTTCGTGTATTGGCGAGCGATTTTTGCCATCTGCTTGCTCCCTTGTTTTAATCTGTCTTTGATTGCACTCCACTTTTTTTTTCTGTCTCTTCGTTGGTGTGCGGATGAGTGCTTCTCAAAAGTTCGCTACTTGCACACACTCACAAACACGATCTGTTGTCGAGTGAGTGTCGAGTCTTCCGCTGTGAACAACACTGCCCTCTCTCTCTCTCTCTTGTCCCTCCCCCTCCCTTTCCTGTGTTCCCCTTGTTTGGTTTCGTTCTCTTTCTCTACCTATCTTGGCTTTTCACGCGCTGTATGTGTCTGTGATCACGTGCTTCCTTTCTTCTTCTTCTTTTTTTTTTCACCTGACGTCATGCGACAGTGAGCCACAGCATAGAGTGGCCTAGATTGCGTTTGCAGCGCGCCGTTGTTTCCCCTTTTTTCCTTGTGTTCTTCGCTCTTTAGCTTTCCCTTTGTTTTTCTTTCTCTGTTTGTTTCCACACCATTTTTGTGGGGTCGACAACGTCAACACCGGCAAGCACACGAGTAGAATGGGAAGGCGCTCGTGACAAAGTCAGTGTCCTGTGGCAGCTGCGTGAGCTGTCTGTAGCGCCTCTCCCCCTTCTCCGCGTTCATTAGCCCTCCGATGGAGAATCTATTGTCTGGGGAAACAATCATCTGTTTACCGCGGTATTCGCCTCTGTCTAGGATGCTTTGTACACGGGTGCGTCATACATACACGCGCGCGTCGTCGCTGGCAATGGTGCTTTATCTTGTGGAGGACTGATCGCGTGATCACTTTCAATTCAAACCTTCCAATCCCCTTCCCCCTCACTCTGCTCTCTCCTGTTGCCTTCGTTTTTTCACTGGTAGGGCAACGCTCACGTTGACGTCGCACGTCAGCTCTACCGGTTTAGATTCTTTTTCTTTCTCTCTTCCTCTCTCTTCTTTTGTTTTTGTTTTCCATTGCTGTCGCCGTCGCACGTCTTCATCTCACCGCAAAGCCTTCGCTGCAGACACACACGCACACACATACACACATAGGTGACTGTGTTGACAGCCCCCACTTTCCACTCATCGTATTGTTCGCCCTTTGTTCTTTCTAGTTTCTGTAGTGTTGGATCGCCGTTGTCGCACCTCATTTTTCCCCCTTTCTGTTGTGATTCACCAGTGAATTCGTTTTTCTTTTATTGACACTCATCGTCTCTCTCTCCCTCTCACTCCCTCACTAGTGCGAAGGAGCCCATTGACAAACAACTAGGCAGAGAAGTACTGACGTAAGCACGCTGGACACCATGTCCTCGCAAATCCCTTCTGCACGCCGGCAAAGCGTCGTCGTGCCGGTCTCCCCCACGTCTGCACGATTCAAGCCCACATCCGCGCCACCGCTGCCTGCTGCGCCGGCCTCTGCGCGTCGGACGTCCAGGCTCTACCAAGACCCGCTCTCCACACCGCGCAGGCAGCACAACAGCGAGATGGCAGAGCCGCCATCCGGCTCGGGTGCGAGCGCGAGTGGTCGTTCAGCGCGAATGACATCCGCACGCCGGCAGTCTGTCATGGGAATTGTCAACTCACTGCAAAAGCAGGGTAACGCCATGAAGGTGTATGTCAGAGTGCGGCCCTTCAGTGAGCGTGAGATCGCGTCGAAGGTGCCGGTGCACTCTACCGTTCGCATTGACCCTGAGAACCCCGCTTACATCACCGTCCTCGACCCAGGTGCAGACTACCGCACGACGAAGACGTTCACCTTCAGCCGATGTTTCTGGTCCGTGTTCGAGAGCAACGACCAGTCCGCCAGCGCAACGAAGACGACGGTGGATACGTTTTTGAACGGCGAAGGTGATATGTCTGCGCGACGCCGATCCAACGCTCCACCGCTGCCGCCCTCGGGTAATGCGGGGATGAGCTCCGCCCGACGCCGCGGCACCCTTACTGGCGGTGAGCTGCTTAGTGAATCGGGGCAGCCCCTACCGTACGCAGGAGCTGGCTCGAATGCGCAGGTGGTCGCTGGTGGTGCTGTCAGCCACCCGCCCTACTCGGGACAGGCCGACGTGTACAAGCACGTGGGTAAACCCATCCTGGAGACGGTTCTGGACGGTTACAACGGCTGCATTTTTGCCTATGGGCAGACCGGCTCGGGCAAGACTTTCACGATGATGGGTTACGCCCCAAAGGCATCCGACGTTCGTCATGCACGTCAGCGCCGCGAGTCCGTCGTCGCCGCCGCGTCGGACGCGAACTTCGACGATGACCCTGAGCTCTCTCGGGTCACCGCCGACGACGAGGAGGAGCCTTCGCGCTCTCTCGGTGAGATTGAGGACGCCGAGCTGGCTGACGAACCGGAGGTGCCACAGGAAGTTGTCAACACGAGCAACCTCGACCCGAACGAGCTCCAGGGTGTCATCCCGCGCATCTGCAGCGACCTCTTCGTCTTGCTCCGAGCCAAGCGGGAGCAAGACGCCTCGCGCTCCTACCGCGTGGAGGTGTCCTACTACGAGATCTTCAACGAGAAGGTCTTCGACCTTATCAAGTCACAGAAGGATGTGGATCTGAAGATCCGCAACAATCCCACCGCGGGCCCTTACGTGGACGGTTTGACGGTGAAGGTCGTGCACAAGGAGGAGGACATCGCCAGGGTGATTCGCAAAGGTGCCCATGACCGTCATACGGCCGAGACCAGCTTCAACAACCACAGCTCGCGCAGTCACGCCATTCTCAACGTCACCATCACCCAGCTCTACCTCGACGGCACCGACAACACCACGCGCATGCAGAGCAAGCTGAACCTGGTCGACCTCGCCGGCTCCGAGCGCACAGGCCAGGCCGGCGTTGAAGGTGAGCAGAAGAAGGTGAGCATCAAGATCAACCTGTCGCTCACCACGCTGGGTCGCGTCATTGACTGTCTGGCCGACCTTTCACAAAACAAAACGCTGGCCGTGCCGGTGCCGTACCGCGACTCGAACCTCACCTGGCTTCTCAGCGATTCCATCGGCGGGAACAGTCAGACGTCCATGATCGCCACCATCTCGCCACACGCGATCAACTACGAAGAGATGAAACAGACGCTGCGCTACGCCTCTCGTGCGCGCGAGATCATCAATACCGCGCGCATCAATGAGGACCCGCAGGTGCAACAGATCCGCCTGCTCACCGCCGAGGTGGAGCGGCTGCGCCAGGTCGTCGAGGACTCCGGCTCGGCCGGCTACACGAAGGAGTACGTCAAGGACCTAGAAAAGCAGGTGAAGCATCTCAAGAAGAAGGTGGCGGACCAAGAGCAGATCATCGCCAGTTTGCGCGCTGAGTTGGAGGTGGCCGGCCTGCTGGATCCCACAATCACGAGCGGTGGTCCCTCTGGCGAGGTCAAGGCCGCTGCCATTCGCAAGCTCGAGGAAGACCACCGCAAGATGGTGGAGCAACTACAACTTGAGGCGGCACAGCTGCGCACGGAGCTTGATCACCGCGCGGAGATCGAGCCTGCCAAGTTGCAAGCACTGCAGTCCGAGCTGGACAACCGCACGAACGTCATCGCGGCGCTTCGAAAGGACAATCAGGAGTTTGTCCATCTTTTCGAGTCGTACACAGGCCGATTGGACGCACTCATGAACAACGTGCAGGACAAGGAAAACGTTTTTATACGCACGTGCACGAGTTTGATGCTGAGCTCCAACACTGAGTCCGCCGCTGTGGCGGCGCGACTTGGCGAGCAGCGAGACAGTGAGCTCGAGGAACTCAAGCGTCGCCACGAGCAGGAGCTGCAACAGCAGTCGGAAACGTTCAAGGTGAAGTTGCAAGAGAACCTTGCCGTCAGCGAGGAGCAGCAGAAGGCTCTGAGTGCGAAGCACGCCGACGCACTCGCTCAGATGGAAGGCTATCTCAAGCGCAACAAGGAGGTCTATGAGCAGGACAAGCTTCGCATGGAGCGTGAAAAGGAAGAATACCGCAAGGCGATGGGCGTGCAAATCAATGCGGTGCGCGAGCAATACCAGGCCGAGCTGGAGCGCCTCCGTGCTAGACTGGAAAGCGATGTGGCCGGCCGACACCAAGCCGGTGACCAGATTCGTGAGCTGCAAGCGGTACACGAAAAGGAACTCGCGCGCATGACGGACGAGATGGAGCGGCTGAAGAAGATCAAGGAAGCGGAGATTAGTCGCCTGAAGAACCAGCTGGAGAATGAAACACTGCGTCGCCAGTCTGACCTCATGGAGAAGGACCGTCAGCGCCGCATGGTCGAAGTCGAGCTCTCCGAAGCCCGCCGCGAGGTGCTCAAGGTCGGCTCCGAGAAAAACAAGATGGAGAATGAGTACCAAGACCAGATCCGCGACCTGATCATCCAGCAGGACCAGCTCATGGCCATTAGCAACTCAGTCCTCAGCGATTGGGAAAACAAGTCTTCATCGATGGAAGTTGATATGTCCAAGCTGCGTGCCCTCATTTACGACCAGGACTACCTCAACTACCGTCAGAAGATGCGTGACATGGCCTTTGCCGAGCGGCGCGACTACGACAAGGAGATGCAGGAGGTAGAGGAGCGTGGCAAGCGCAAGGCGGAGCACCTCCAGGAGATTGTCAGCAAGGTCAAGAAGAACAAGGAGGAGACCAACCAGAGCCTGCAGCGCTTCATGGAAAAGAAGCAGGCGGCGCGGACCGGCCTCACACCCACGCACTCGGGCCCACCGACCCCACGTCCTACGACACCTTCCAATGGTACACCAGTCGGTGACGCGGCGCTGTCCCAGGCCGCACAGTGAAAGCAACTAGCCTGCTCGGACACACGCACGCATACAGAGAGAAGGAGAAAGTAGGCAGAAAAACGCCACAACTCGATCGACAAGGCTATCGCGCACCAGTTAAGAAGGTGAACTAGCTGATCCCTTAGCTGGTACGGCATCGCATTGCACTGTTCTTCTTTTTCTCGACGTGCCTCCCTTCGACCTTTCACTGGCAGTGTGGATGCTTATCGCCCGTTGTCATCGTCGTTCGGTATCCTTTTCTATTGCCACTTGGCACTGGTTTTTTTTTTTTGCTTTCTTAGAGAACTGTCGTGCGAGAGCACAGACACCTTTCTTCGACTACAGTAACTGTTTCTGTCACCTCTTTTCATCGATTGTTCTTTCTTTTGCTGTTGTTGTTGTTCACTTGCGTGGCTTCGTTTTTCGGCATGTGTGCGAGTAGAACTGCCGTTGGCAAAGCACTTCGAGAAAACGGAAAAAATGAACTCCTTCTGCACTCTGGGGATGGCGTCGGCGTTGTGTCTTATTCGCTGTGCACCAAGTACGGGTTCTGCCCTTTCTTGCTTTTCTTCCCTTCTCTTTGGCTATTTGGTGTGGGTGAGGAGCGCCAGTGTCTGGGACTCGTCGTACATCATCCCCACTCCTCTTCCGCAGACAACCGTTGTTCACGTACGCGGCTGATGCGTTGTTGTTTTGCTTTCCCTCCTGCCTCCTCTGACTGGTTCATGGGCTACAGCCGTTCTCATCGCCCGTTGGTGCCCACCTCTTTAGGGTGTCGCCACTGCTGTTTTCCCTCATGTGGATTTTTCTTCTTTATTTTCTTCTTTGTTTTCTAGATGACGCCAGTGGCGGAGTGTCACCCTCAGTGGCTCCGCAAAAGAAGGAGTGAGCGAGGGGAGAGAGGGGTTAGAAGAAGAAGGCGCGTGTATCGTTTACCTTCCTGCACTGAGTCCGTTTTTGTTGTCTTTTATCTCCTTGTTTTGTTTTTACCCCTGTGTCTGGCGATGGAACTGGCCGGCGTACGGCCAATAGCACCGCCTTGTCGTCAAAGGAAAAGTGACGAGAGACGCGCACGGCGCACGGCGCACACTCTGTCCATGTGCCATATGCTAGTAACTTCACTCAAGATGAGCAAATCCACGTCAGTGGCCTGTGTGTGTTTGTGTGTCTGCGTACGCAAGCGCAAACCAACAGGGATCTTCGGCAGAACTAGGGAGGCCACGAGAAGCTCAACAGGCAGCTGCGAGTGAATGCTTGCTGACGCGCCTTTTCGTGCTCGATCTCGTGTGTCAAGGACGACTCGCAACCTTGAGCTGCTTTGCTCTTTCTGTTTTTTCTCTCCGTCTATCTCGGTCACACACACACACACACACACACACATGGGTGGTGCCCATGCAATACAGTACCATCGGTTTGCCTTGCCTATTATTCTCGAATGACCTCTCTCTTTCCCCCCCCCCCTTCTCCCCCTCCGCGTTCACGGTTGTTACTGCTTTCGCTCTCATTTTCACGGTCTCTCACCCTCTCGTTCTCTCGGGTTAGTGTCCCATTTCGTAGAACAACAACAACACAACACACAGTTAAACGAGTTTTACCGTGGTGCGCATTAATTGATCCGCACGTTATCGGCTGCTCACTGCGAATTATTTTTTTTTTAAGTTCGCTCCCCTCTTTCTCTCACTCACTCACTCTAGTTCACATTGGCTCTTTGGGTCTCGCAGCAGCAGCCGCCATGAGCACGGCAACTCTAGAGCAAGAAGAGAAAGCCTTCACGACTCTGTGTGATGATCTCATCGCCGGTAGCCCGGACAACAAGGACGTCGAGAACGCGGTGATTGAACTAGAAGTTGGACACAAGAAGTGTCTCAATGCCGCGCGCCGCGAATTCAACTCCGAGGTGGACAAGAATGAAGCAACGCTGAAGAAGATTCGCGAGGACTACGACAAGGCCCGTGAACAAGACAAAAAGGCATTACAAAAGCAGCTCGAAGAAGTCCGCAAGGACTACCAGAACCAGCTTGAGCAGTTGCGCCAGAGGCAGACCGAGGAGGTGGAGCGCATCAAGGATACGTACGATACCATCGACCACGAGCGCAAGCGCGGCGACAGTCTGGTCGGCCGCCTCACCGACGATCACAGCCGTGAATTGCAGCGCGTCAACGACGAGTGGGCGCGTAAACTGGCCATCAAGGACACCGAAATCATGGCCCTCAAACGCGAGGTGGAACAGGTCGAGCAGTTGGCGCATGATCAACTTCACGAAGAAGAAGAGCGCACCAACGCCGCCCTTTTGGAGTGCACGAAGCTACAGCAGCAGGTGAAGGACCTAGATGAGCAGAAGGTGAGCGTGCTTGCGGCTTCCAAGGCCCAGCTCGATGACCTCGGGAAGCAGCAGGAACGCGTACTGAAGAACGGACGGAGCCTCGTCAATGCCTTGCAAGACAACGCGGATGAGCTGGAGATGGCGCTGTCACGGCTGCGTGTCACCCTGCTAAATCAAGACTACGCCAAGATTCGCGACGCCGTGCGTGCGAAGGAGTCCTCTGAGCAGCAGGAGGAATTGCTGAAGAAGGTAGATGACTTGCAAGCACGCAAAGAAAGCGAACGGCAGGAGCTGACCGACCTTCTCGATCAGGTGAAGGTCATCTACGGTGGCCAGAAGACGGCCATCGAGGCTTTTCTGGCGGAGGTCGAGGCGGAGAACCAAAAACTGGAGGATCTCCACACGCGTAAGGATGAAGAGCTTGACAAGGCCTCACAAGTCCGGCGCTCGCGCGCGGGGTCCATGTCGATGCCACGAATCCCCAGCGCAGCTCTGAGTCGTCGTCTCAGCGCACGTAGCCGACGTGGCAGCACGGCCGTGGGTCACGGCTACGCTCAAGGCGACAGCCCTCAACCGCGCCGTGACTCTGCCTCTGCCCGAAGCGGAAGCAGCGTCACCATCCACACCGATCCCAGCCGTACCGACTGAGCGCGGTGTGCACTCATCGAGAAGTGGGTGATGAAGAACGTGACGGGAGAGCGTGCATAGAGGAGATGCATGTGCACAGGCACACACACACACACACACCTGTGGCTGTGTACTAGCAACGTCCTCCCGTTTCATTTTTTTTCCGGGTGGCTCCCCCCTCCCTCACAGTATACACACGTTGTTTTTGATTGTTTTGCTTTGCTCCTTGTCTCTCCACTTCTCTCTCTCTCGCTCCGACCCGCGCGCAGTCCAACGCGAGCATCGTATGATTGAACCTGTTGAATTCGCTGTTATAGTTGTTTCTCTTTTCTTTTCTCTCTCTCTCACTTCTTTCTCCTCTTTGTGGTTGTTGCCTGTCAACCGTGCACCTTCCCGCCTGGGCCCTGGTGCCTCTGCCATTCTTCCTTTTTTTCTTTGCTTCCTCTCTTTCCCCACGCCTCGTTCAGTCTGTTGGATAAACCTGGTCCACACACGTGGCCTCACTCCCTCATCGTTTCTTTAGCTTTTTTTTTCTTCGCCCCTGTGAGGTTCCTTCGCCTCTTCATTGTACCGGCCTCATGATATGCCACTGTGTCTACCTTCCTTTGTTTTTTCTTGTCACGTTCTTTTGTAGACGCTCACTTGCTCGCCGCTCGTTGAGTCTACCTGCTGCCAACACACGTTTGCTGCTCTCCCCGTCCGTGGATAGGTGCTTGGGGAGTGCGTACGCGGACTCGGTCTTCCCGCCATCGCCGGAGAGCAGCCCGGCGGTAAGTGCCTACGAAGTGTTAGACTAATGTGAGCACAGCTCTGGTGTCGTCAACACGATTCTGAAACAAGCAAAGAAGAAAAGAAAAAAAAACGGATCAACCCACCACGAAGAAGGAAGAAAATCAGCGAAGAAAGACAAGTCTCACGATGGTCGCACCGTGGTGCACGCGTATGCTCGTTGAGGCATCGTCGCCACTTCGCCTTTCCCTTCGGACACTTACCTCGTCTCCGGTAATTGTCGCGGCAACTGCATCTTTTGGGTTCCGCCTTCGTCTCAGTCTCGCATTGAACCATACGTATTCCCCTCTCCTCTACCTCTTCGTACCTCTCGCTCTCTAATGTTCCCTCACGCACATTTGGTGTGTGTACTGCGTGCGGTGTCACTCACGTCAAGGCGGCGTTATTGTAGTCTCTCAGCTGTGAGCCCCGCTCGACCCATTCATCTGTGGGTGAGGTTCCATCGTTCCGCGGCTTGTCACAGCCTCACTGTGTTTTCTCACTGTCGCGTTTGTGTGTTGTCGTAGCTGCTTTTGTGGCCGTTTCGTGCCACGCAGCCTGTGTTTGCCGCCGCACACAATCACTTCACAAACGGTTGGTCGCTACCACCTGGTGGCACATTCTCCCTGTTTTTCCTCATCAGCATTGCTCTCGCTTTGTTTTGTTTATTGTTACAGTGTTTTCTTCCATTTTTTTCTTTTAGATTTGTCTGTGTGCCTTGGGTACGCGTTCGGTATCATCGATTACGACCCGTCGCTTTGCTTTTCTGGCCGCGTTGAGGTGTACGTCGTTTCGGTTGCCTATTCTTCACACACACACACACACAAAACAACAACCGGTGCGGCTCGATGGCAGACCAGAACGGTGACACACCAGTGTCGCCGGTGTCTAGCACCAGCTACTCGAGTATGCCAACGCTGCTGGCAACGAGCTCCAAAGGCACGAATGCGTCCGCCGCGGGTGGACAGGTACCAGCAACGCGCAAGCAAAGCCATGGCGGTGCGCGTACCGCGCCGGAGACGAGCGCGACCAAAGTGTTTGTGCGTGTCCGCCCATTCAACGACCGCGAGCAAAAACTGCAGGAGCGAGGTCAAATGGTAGACGTCATTGTTCACGTCGACGAGAAGAACCCGTCGTACATCACCACTCTTGATCCCGCTAAGGGTCTCGCCCCGCGCGACACCTACGTCTTTGAGCACTGCTTCAACAGTGCCCTGCGGCAGTCAAAAACCCTCGAGGAGGCGAACCAGGCTCAGCTCTCATCGGCAGACATGGAGGCGTGCGGGAGAGATCAACACGAGGTGTATTGCCACGTGGGACACCCAGTGTTGGAGAACGCCATCAAGGGCTACAACGGCTGCGTATTTGCCTATGGGCAGACCGGCTCAGGCAAGACCTTCACGATGATGGGTCCGCCGGAGTGGGCTGGCTTCGTGGCGCAGACCAGCTACACAACAGAAAGCAGCACCACGGGGTTTTCGTTGGACTTCTCCGCGTTGCCTAGCCGGCCACCTGTGTGTTCCTCCTCACAAGCCCCTACACCGCGCACGCCACGCGGCTCACAGCGCACCACGCGCAGTCGTGCAGGTACTGTACTCAGCACGGTCTCAGACAACACGAGCCCGTCGCGTGTGGGTGCCGCCTCTGAGCTTGCCGAAGAGTCGCCCAGCCTCGGTGTCGAGGGTATCGTACCGAGGCTCTCGGTGGAGCTTTTCAAGGAGCTCAACCGCAAGCGACTTGACGACAGCTCGCACTCGTTCCGGGTGGAGATGGAGTACTACGAGATCTACAACGAAAAGGTCATGGACCTTCTACGTACGGGCGGTAGTGCCGAGCTGCGCATTCGTAACTCCGCCAACGGTCCGTACGTGGAGAATCTCACTCGAAAGACCGTCCTGCACGCCAACGACATCTTCAAGCTCCTGCTCAAGGGCAATGCCGAGCGCCACACGGCGAGTACCAAGATGAACGACCGGAGCAGCCGAAGTCACGCCGTGTTGTCATTGAGCATCGTCCAGGTGACACTAGCCGACGACGACAGCAGCTCGAAGCTCAGCAGCAAGATCAACCTTGTCGACCTCGCTGGGTCCGAGCGGACAGGAGCGAGCGGCGTCGCCGGACAGCAGTTCAAGGAGGCGACCAAAATCAACCTCTCCTTGACCACCCTCGGTCGTGTCATTGACGCCCTCGCGGACATGTCGCAAGGCAAACACGGCGTCTTCTGCCCATACCGTGATTCGAACCTCACCTGGCTGTTGATGGACTCCCTCGGCGGCAACAGCAAGACGACTATGGTTGCCACCGTCTCGCCACACCCGGTGAGCTTCGAGGAGACGTGCCAAACGTTGCGCTACGCCTCTCGTGCGAAGCAGATCGTCACCCGCGCCACCATCAACGAGGACCCGCAGGCCCGCCAGATCCGCCTCCTTCAAGCAGAGGTGCAGCGGCTTCAGGGTCTTCTGAACGGCGACGACGACGGTCGTGACGACTACGTCGAAGAGCTCAAGGAGCGGCTGGCGATGCTTCAGGCGGAGCTGGATGTGAAGACTGCGGAACTAGATCACACCTACGAGGAGCTGGCGGCGCTGCGAAGCCTTCGCACTGCCGCGCAGGCCAAGAGCACCTCCGGTGCCGCCACTGCGGGTGCCGGTGGTCAGGGTGGCAATAACGCCAAGGAGCTACTCCGTTTGCGCGAAGAGGTAAATCGGCTTGAAGCAGAGAACCTGCTCCTGGCGAATACAGAAAAGGAGCTTCATGACGCACGCGAACAAGCGCGCAGGGCAGAAGCCAAAATCAACCAGCTGTCTTTGGTCCTGCGAAGCACAGAGAAGAAGGCCTCCGACGCACAGGCGGCCACGCGCCGATTAGACAAGGAAGCGCGTGAGACACAGAAACTGAAGGACCGACTGAAGAAACTCTCCCACGAGCTAGCGGAGTCCAACGAACGCGAGGAGCAGCTCCGTGAAGCCATTCACAACCTTGAGGAGGCGCGCGCACCGCAGGCAACGGCGGATGGAGACACGGCCGACCCGACCGCGGCGCGACGGCGGAGTGTTGGTGGTGGTGGCACGATCAGCACGCGGCTTCAGCGCATGCAGAGCTTGAGTGGCGGCAGTGCACCGCTATCGACGAGCACCGTTCACGCGACACGGCGGCGCTCCAGCGCAGGCAACGACGCCACGCTCAGCGTCGCCGCGGCTGAGAAGGCCGCCACTGAATGGAAGTTGTGCTTTGAGCAAGAACAAGCACTTCACAGCGCCAACAAGCAGAGGCTAAAGGAGAAGCAGGCCGTTGTGCGCGACCTTGAAGCCCAGCTGAAGGCGATGAGGAGTGGTCAAGAAGAGGCACGCCGTGCTTCACTGCAGCAGAAGGGTGCGCTGGACGAGCTGGACAAGACCCAGTCTATGCTCATCGAGACGGAGCTGGCGCTTGGTCGCTCGCAGCTGGAGGCAAGCACCGCACAAAAGGCGAAGCGCGAGCTGCAGCGTCAACACGCCGAGGAGTTGGCAGCCCTCACAGAGGCTAAGCTCGCTATTACCAGAGAGCGTGACGACCTCGCGGCGAAACTGCAAAACGCGCAGGCCAAGGCAGATTCCGACCTTACCCGTGCCCAACGGCAGTACACGGAAGCCGCCACCCACGCGCTCAATGAGCACCGTGCGGAGATGCAACAGAGGGAGCAGCTGAACAACTTTGTCTGTCGTGTGAGTCGCGACACTCAGGCTGGGTTACTCCAGTGCTACAGTACAATCAGCTCAACGAAAGAGGACTACGTGGTCGCGTCGACGAGCGCGGTGTTGGAAGCGGCTGCGGCTGCGTTGGCTGAGCGACTTGCCGCCTCTGAAGCCGCACACGCAGAATGGCAGCACGCAGTGGATGGCGCCAATGCCGGACGGGATGCTGCACTGGCCGAGCGCGACCGCGTGGCCGGCGAGGTCACCACCCTCACTGCGCAGGTCGGAGCACTGCAAACACAAGTATCCACGCTCGAGCAAGCAATGGCTGACCTGCGCACGGCGCACGCGCGCGAGGCAGAAGGTGCGACTGTGGCGCGCGACGCACTGCAAGAGGCACAGTCTGAGATGAAGGCGCAGCAGGACAGTGCGGCAGAGCAGCTCGCGGCCACCGTTGCACAGTACGAGGACGCCGCCCGTGCGCGTGACGCCGACTTCCAAGAGGTGCGTCGGGACCTGACAAGCAAACTGGAAGCCGCTGAGGCAGCGCTGCGAGAAGTACACACAGCACTGGAGGCTGACAGGGACGCCCACGCCGCGCGTCTCGCAAGTATGCAGGAAGACGGCAGTGCGGCTCGAGCAGAGCTAGACTCGCAGCGAAACCTACTCGAGTCCGCGCTGAGCGACCTTGCAGCAGCGCAAAGAGGGCTTGCGGAGTCGGAGGCGGCGGCGACCGAGCTGACTGAGCGACTTGCCACCTCTGAAGCCGCACACGCAGAATGGCAGCACGCAGTGGATGGCGCCAATGCCGGACGGGATGCTGCACTGGCCGAGCGCGACCGCGTGGCCGGCGAGGTCACCACCCTCACTGCGCAGGTCGGAGCACTGCAAACACAAGTATCCACGCTCGAGCAAGCAATGGCTGACCTGCGCACGGCGCACGCGCGCGAGGCAGATGACGCGCTAGCGCTCCACGATCGCAAGCTGTCTGAACTTACGGAGGCACACAACACCGCCTTGGCGGACGCGGCGACTGCTCATCAAACCGAGAAGGCGGCACTGCAGACCCAGCTGCGTCGTCTCGGTGAGGAAGCTGAGAGTCTCCGCACAGTGCTGGAGGAGGCACAGCGGGTGTCCGCGGAGGACACCACAAAAGCTTCGGAAACCGTGGCCACGCTGCAGCAGAGCCTACACGCCGCCGAAGAAGCGCGTCAGGCAAGCGAGCAGGAAGCGGCATCACTACGTGCCACCCTCTCCGCCGTGAGAGCGGAGGCCGCGCAGCTGAACGAGTCCCTGGATCGACGCGTTGAGGAAATCGCGGCGCGAGAGACCGCGCGGGACCAGGCTCACGAGCGTGCAGCGAATGCCGAGGAAAGCCTCGCGGCGGCCCAAAAGGACGTGTCCGCGTTGCAGACTCAGGCCACCGCGCTCAACGAGCAAGTGCGCAGCCTTCAAGAGCACGCTCGCGCAAGCGATGCCGCGGCACAAGACACGATCAACTCACTCCGTGCGTCTTTGCTGGAAGCCGAAGCGGCACGTGACGCCACCCAATCCACATTGGCGAACTCGGAAACCCAACGGCGGTTGAGTGAGGCGAAGGTCGCCAGCCTCACGGCACAGCTAGAAGCTGCGCAGCGCGATTGTCAGGCAGCCACGGAGGCGCTGGTCGCCGCGCGGGAGTACCAAGCACAGGAAGAAGCGCGTCAGGCACAGGTGCGGCAGCAGCTGGAGGCGGAGGTCGCTCAACGGGAAAAGGACGCTGCTGAGAAGGCCAATGCCCACACAGTCTTGGTGCAGCAGCAGGCCGACACGGCGTCGGCGCTCGCCACTTGCCAAGCCGCTCTTGATGATGCACAGGAAGCCCATCGTGACCTCGCTCAACGCCTCGCTGAAGTCGAGGCACAGCGCGCGCGCGACACGGAGGCACTCGCCACAGTACGAGAAGAGCTCGCCACGCGTGCCGGTGCCGTTGCTAAACTGCAGGACACGCTGGAAGAAGTGCAGGACGAGAAGGCGGCACTCGCCGTGCGGCTCAAGGACCTCGCGTCAGCGCATGATGCCCTGAAAGCACAGCTCGCGGAACAGAAGGCAGACTGGCAGACGCGTCATGACGAGGAAGCTCAGCGCGCCGCCAAGGCAGAGGAGACGCTGTCTCTCGCGAACGAAGAGGTGCGCGCTACACAGAGGGCAGCTGCAGAAGCTGAGAGTGCGTTGCGCACGCAAATCATCAAGCTCGAGGGGAACGTGGCCACGCTACGGGAGGAGCTAGCGACGGCCGCGTGTATGCACGCTGAGAAGGAGGAGTCGGCGCGTCGCGCACATGAGGACGCGCTCCAAGCGCTTCAGCAACAAGTCACCCAGCAGGCAGCCGAGCGGCAGCAGATACTCGCCACTCTAGCAGACCGTGAAGCCGAACTGGCCGACGGCGTCGCTGCACGCGCCGCAGCCGACGCCGAGACGTTAAGGTTGGCCAGTGAACTGCGCGACGCTAACGCCTCCCTCGATGCTGTTCGTGACAAGCTGGCGAACGCCCAGCGCACTGTGGCCGCCACCCTTGCCGAACAGCAAGAGGCGCAGAAAACGATTGAAGCGTTGCAATGTCGTCAAAACCAGGTGACGGAGGAAGCCGCGAAGGAACTCGCCGACAGCCTCGCCAAGACAAAGCAACACTACGCGGCTCTTCTCAAACAACAAGAAGAGAAGATTGCCCAGCTGTCTGAGGATCTCGAGTTCCGCGCGAACCTCGACTTGTGTGATGAGGATGCCTCTGCCCCGACACTGAATCGATCGATTGCAGAGCCTTCGGGTGCTGCCGGCAAAGGCAGTGGGCAGAGCCGCCTTCGCTCATTGTTCAACTGGCGCGCCGCAACAGGTACATCGAATCCAGTGCCTGATAACACCCCGGGCGCCGGTGAGATGTCATCTGAGCTGACACGGCGCTCCGTGTCCTTCGATCCCATTCGCTCGTTTGGCCTGAAACCGGGTCCGGCGAAGTAAACAAGAAAGAAGAAGATGTTCACTCGCCGCCGGACGACTGCATGTGTCTCGCGGGTGCACAGCCCACTGCGGCGCCGAGCAACCCAACACCAGGCAGCTTTTCTGAAGTTCGCCGCCGTCATCACTGTTGGAGGTGAGCGTGCTCTAAAAAAAAAATGAAGCACCTTTTTATTGCCGTTGTTGCTTGACGGTAATTCGTTTCATTGTCTTGTGACCGCGAAGCAGTGCAAGTACGCACCAGTTGAAGACGTACAGCTCGCCGAGGTGAGAACACCACTCTGTCCATCCCCTCAGCGTCTCCGAAGGTGTGGAGAGAGGGCTTCTCCTGCTTGTTGCGGTGTTCACGGGCACATGCGTTTTCAGCAGTCGAACGACACCTCCAAAAAAGTCTTTGGTCAGTACAAGCTCAGCCTTCAACTCTCCTTGCGACAACACTGTACGACAATACACAAATGCGAGTATGTAATAACGTCAGGCACCCCCATCACACCCTGTGAAACTGTGGGGTGTGTGGCACAGTGAAGGACTAGCACGATTCCAGCAAGTGCCGTGGGTGAGCCCCTCACTGCACTTTTTTTTTTCCACTCACGCATCTGAGTTAAAGTTCGCGTTCGCCGTCCGGGCCAAGGTAGCTCGCGAACGTCAGCCCTCCCGTGGACCACAGGAACATGCGCCGGTCCACAAGGTCTGCCTTTGCCTTTGCACGTCTCCCACGCGCCTGCGATCTCCTCCATACCGGCTGTCTCCCTCACTGCCTATCCCCATCCCTTCTCTCCATTCCCCTTCTCCTTTTTCCTCCCACACCCGTGGCTATACGCACGTTGCACCACTCGCCGTGATTCGCCGACCACACAGCATACCCTCCTAAGCTCTTTCCTCCATCATCTCCTAACTCACAACCACACTCCTCCGACATCATCATGGTGAACGTCTGCGTCGTTGGTGCGGCTGG